>JACXGJ010002776.1:0-61323 GCA_016801105.1 Esox niger | reverse complement strand
CACACACCAAACAGCAATCTGCTATCCTATCCTTCCTATGCTTTGCACTCAAAAACTGCTGGTCTTTATAGGCCGGTGAGCCGCTCTGGATTGGCTGGTGGAGGCGACGGCCACGCCCATCCCGTTACGGCAACACTCTGCACCTGGGAAGGAAACAAAAACACAAACGGACAGAAAACACCACAGAGGACGTAACAGGCTCTAAAGGTACATTTCAAAGCGTCCAATACTATATGAGGATCGGCTGTACCCATGTTTCTCGAGAAATGTGGGTTATAAATTCCCTTGTCTTGGTTATAAACTTGTCATGTAGCATGCTTTGATAACATTTACATTATCCCTGTCCCATGTCCTTACAAGCGAGAATCGGACTAGAATCAAGAGGCTTGATTAAGTTTCTTTTTTTACTACTGAATATTCAATTACCTTAGTGATTTCATTAAGTGCTACTGGGTGATTCTTTGTAGTATGATGTCTTTTACGATAAATATAAACGTTTTGAACAGTGTTGTAGTAACACAGGTCCCTACACTGTCAAATCCCAATGGAAATTTTGGGACTATTCTGGCTTCAGAGAACTTGTTTGCACTACAGGAGTTGGGCATATCCCATTGTCATACACTGGAAGTACACTGTGAAGTCATGAGAGTGAGAGCAGATGGTGTATGTCTGTGTTTGTGGGTAATGGAGAAAGAGCATTATAGTGTATTGCTGGTCTGGGTTGTGAGAGTCAAGCCAACCATAACAGGACAAGCTAAGGACATGTTTATGTAAGGGCTGGAAATTTCTCTCAGGGACTGGGTTGCACTCACCACAGAAAATTATTATAGGTATTTGAACAGATGCAGGGGGCGGGGGTATATATTAAATAAATGGCTTGTGAAAGCCTACTCACCATTGACACTCTGAGCCACCGTCTAAATATTATTTCTCTTTTCCAACATTTCAGACTACCTGAATAATGACATATTCAGTACAATAATAATGACTGATCCAATCAAAATAAACATAATAAACCATGTAGTGTCTTTTTGTCAACAGCAGCTGTGTTTTGTAAATTTCTGAAGTGTCACCTCTGGCTTCTTGTCACATGTTACAAATTAAAGGATGATGTATTTTCAATGTAATCAGGTTGATTACAAATAATATTACTGAATTATTTACAAGAAAATATTTTTGTATTTTATTTAGACTTCAACTTTGGAGTACAGGGCACAAATACACATTTTATAATGGTGATCACAGATGATAGTCAATTATTCACTACCAATGTTTGAGCATTGTTTGCAATGCTATAACTCCCTATCATCTCTCTAACATTTATCTGTAGCATCTTTTATACATTGGCAATAACATCTAAGATATTATACCTGTATTGTATTTAAATATGTGGTCTAGTTGAGATCATTTCTTTTCCCAGCAATGATATTGGGTAGGGGGCTACAGTACTTTATATGAGTGATGACTTGAGGAATACTGGAGATTCCTCAAGGAACAATTGCTTGTCAGTGGTTCTTATTGGCACCTTCAGTAAATTCATGGATTCTTAAAAAAAAGTTTAAATGTAGCACTGGAGGCATGGTTTACTATTGGGTGTGGCTGCTATTTTTGGCCTTCATGTTAAGGTTGGACACTGTCATTTGAAAGATTTCCAAGTGGCTTTATAGGTATAGGAGTCCCCTGAGAGCCTATAGATTGTTAGCACTTATTTATAATCCTAATGTTGTTAACCAGGTAATATAATGTAGAAATAAAGGGGGAATAATGACAAATATCTCCAATTTGTCAAATTTCATAAACTGCTTGTAGTTATTGTTGAATTGCCTTTCTTTGCATGCAACTCTTACTCATGGAGAGCCGCCTCAAGCTAGTGTGAGTGCAGCATCATCTGGTTACACTGCTCTCCTCCCACTAATATGAAATAATTACTATCTGTTTGAACAATGTTGTTACACTGAAAACACAACATTGGGGAACCATAATCAATAATGGTAAAAATGTTCAATATTTTAAATAAGCTAAGCTGTGTGCTAATTTCAACGTGTTAATTCAAACACTAGTGTTTAGGTCCAGTGTATAGGTCCAGACTCGTAGTTTAAGCCAATGCATTGTTTGGCCATGAATAAGCTATGGAAAAACTTATTTTTTTATTATTTTTATTAAAAACAACTTTTTCCCATGTGAATGGGCTACTAAAACGGCGCATCTTTGCATATCTTTCTAGGGGGTTCTAGTAGGGCTAATAAGTTGATTTCAACACCAGTGGATAGGTCCAGTCTCCTTGATTAAGATATACAAATTTTCTGGCCCATTTGTACAAGCTAACTTTTTACTTTTGCTGTCGTCCAGAAGTTCAAAATGTTTTGGTAACTCCCCTAAATTGAGAGCATATATTTTTACATAGAACAAATATATCAAATTGTGTTGATTTTTAGCAACCAGGAAATTCCAATGATTTCTACATTGGCTGCTTGTCCCATTGACCAAATCAAAACACGGTTACCATTTCAACAAAAAATCCAGGCCGAGGGAGAGAAATGTATTGTTAAATATGACAGCCAATTACAATGCTTGCGGGTATGATTTTGTGTAATGACAACATTCCCCGTTTGCTGCAAATGTAAAATAAAAATGTTTGGCTATTACAATGCAAAAATGCAAAAACAGCCAATATGTATCCAATTTAATTGATTTAGCATCATATGAAGCTTATTATCATTCTTTAAAGCTCCTTCATGTTCAGAAATAAAACAAATATATATATATTGTGAAGACTTAAAGACATACCATAAAAATTAATTAAATATTCTGTCATTTGGAGGGTGAATTTATTTTATTCAAAACATTGTCCAAGTTTAAGAACAACATTGAAACATGATCCTAGGTCAAAATGCCTGGTTGTGTCCCTGTACATTTATTATGTGTAGTTAGTTCTAAACCTCTAAACCTCATTCATATTCACATATAAACTTTTAAATTAAACAAGGCCATCTAATCAACACTATACTTAAACAGAAAACTGCACAAGTAGCATAAGATAACAAACACATAATATATATTTATAAATTACCAAACAAATATTCCTGAGGGTGGCCAGCATATAATTAGACTCTCTATTCAGTGACAATTGGAAATGTCTGCAAATTTCTGCAGGTGTTCCCCACATTGGAAACCAAGCCAGAGAAGGAAAGTAAAGTCAGAGAGACAGGTATTTGGCAGTACATACAGAGTAATGCAGCTTAAATATGCCACCCCCACCTTTCTCCGCACAGATGTGAAGCAGAGATTTATTACAAAAGCTGAAATATCTCCATTAATATATCCAGCCATGACGAAGCGCCATATCATTCTGTTGTCGCGCAAAGAATGCAAATAGAAGGAAACAGACAAATTATCTGACTCACAAAGAATGCCTTGATGCAAGGAACTGTCTGCCAAATTTTGTAACTGGAGACCAGAGCTGTGCATACTGTCGATATGTTGGCCTCTCATTTTCAGGAATGGATTCTAGTAATTAAATGAAATGTCAAATACACTAAAAGTGTTATTACAAACTGAATTACAACCAATTGAGCACTTCTGAGCTTTTTGCATCATATCAAACAATAGACTACAGTAACTCACATGAGTATGAATAGGTTTGCTGTTAAAAAGTGCATGATAGTATGTAAGCCAAAGAATGTGGGAATATGTTTCAAATATTGGATCTGTGATCATTAATCTTATCAACTCTTTAAATCCACGATAATTGCTTACAAAATTCCAACCCAAGAGTGATGTGTTGTGCTATGTAGGGAATCAAAAACAAATGGAACACAAAGTGTAGAAAAATATGTGCCTAAAGCTGGGACATTTATACAGTAAAAGAGTATGTGTTCAAGAATTCATTCATCTTGGGTGCCACTTAAGAACCTAGAGCAGCAAATCCCAGATACAGCTGAAAACGCAGGTGTCATACACAATGCCAGATATAAGTTGTATGTTTCCCTTTTGTAGCTATTGGCTAGCGAAATGATAAAATTCCTAAAACATCTGTCGAGGAAATTCAAGACCACATTTACTAAATGTTAAACATCGGACAGGAAACCAAGCCAGATCTGATATTAAAACCGACCAAAAAGACAAACCTACAGAAAAGGCTTTACAGTTTTAGGAAAAAGGTGATATGAATGATATAGGGTTGTTCAGTCTGCGCTTATAGAGCAGTGTTGGGCAACTTATGGCTTTTGAGAGGCATTTTCCATAATCCTCACGTCACTATGCATAGATCCCCTTAGAAAGACTAGGAAGGTCATTCCTTTTAAGCAGTGCTATTTTGGTCCACAAGAAAGTATACATACTTTTTCAGTGTAAAGTTGGGATGAAAATGATTGAATGAGAGTAATATCCATTTTGAACACCTTTTCAGAAACATCTATGACAAGACATAAAATAAAAAAAGAATTGAGGTTATATAGGGTTAGGGTATTTTTATTTTTGTAATCCTAGTTAAAAACACCCTCATCAAAAAATGCTATGAATATTTGTTTCATTTTTTAATACATTTCATAATAGCATATCCCTGAAATCAACAGCTTAACATAAGTACTTCATTTTCGTATTTCGATCTATTTTCCATTGTTTCATTTCTGTCTCAAACATATTTTCCATTGTACATTATTAAGAAAATGAATCTAGTTTCATAATTATAAAATAATGATTGATAGAGAAGTTGAAATACTGTTCAAATATTTCGTATCAATGATAGCCAAATCTCACGCAGTCACAGAGCAATGGCACCAAAAAACAGTCAACATGAAAGGAATATGCACCTAACGGTGGTACAGTGAAAGGGTACAACAGATCTTATAAAATCTATAAAATGAATGACGATCAATTAAAAGTATTACTGCTTTCAAAATGATTTATGTATAGTTAGACAATTCTTTTTTTCAATTGCAATACATATTTTTGTTAGGTTGATAGGTTGATTCAAATCTTCATGTACAGTGGGGCAAAAAAGTATTTAGTATTTAGTTTTCACACAATGTTGCTGGTATCTTAGCCCATTCCTCCATGCAGAACTCCTCAAGAGCAGTTATGTTTTGGGGCTGTTGCTGGGCAACACGGACTTTCAACTCCCTCCAAAGATTTTCTATGGGGTTGAAATCTGGTGACTGGCTAGACCACTCCAGGACCTTGAAATGCTTCTTACGAAGCCACTCCTTCGTTGCCCGAGTGGTGTGTTTCGGATCATTGTCATGCTGAAAGACCCAGCCACGTTTCATCTTCAATGCCCTTGCTGATGGAAGGAGGTTTTCACTCAAATTCCCACGATACATGGCCCCATTCATTCTTTCCTTTACACGGATCAGTCGTCCTGGTCCCTTTGCAGAAAAACAGCGCCAAAGCATGATGTTTCCACCCCCATGCTTCACAGTAGGTATGGTGTATAGCATTCTTTCTCCTCCAACCCCGACAAGTTGAGTTTTTACCAAAAAGTTATATTTTGGTTTCATATGACCATATGACATTCTCCCAATCCTCTTCTGGATCATCCAAATGCTCTCTAGCAAACCTCAGACGGGCCTGGACATGTACTGGCTTAAGAAGGAGGTTGTTGGCCAAGATCTCGCGATACATGGCCCTCCCCTCAGTACGGTGCAGTCGTCCTGTCCCCTTTGCAGAAAAACATCCCCAAAAAATGATGTTTCCACCTCTATGCTTCACGGTTGGGATGGTGTTCTTGGGGTTGTACTCATCCTTCTTTTTCCTCCAAACACGGCGAGTGGAGTTTAGACCAAAAAGCTCTGTTTTTGTCTCATCAGACCACATGACCTTCTCCCACTCCTCCTCTGGATCATCCAGATGGTCATTGGCAAACTTCAGACGGGCCTGGACATGTGCTGGCTTGAACAGGGGGACATTGCGTTCTCTGCAGGATTTTAAATCATGATGGCGTAATGTGTTACTAATGTTTTTTCTTTGAGACTGTGGTCCCAGCTTCAGGTCATTGACCAGGTAGGTCCTGCCATGTAGTTCTGGGCTGATCCCTCAATTTCCTCATGATCACTGATGCCCCACAAGGTTAGATCTTGCATGGAGCCCCAGACCCAAGGAGATTAACCGTCATCGTGAACTTCTTCCATTTTCTAATAATTGCGCGAACAGTTGTTGCCTTCTCACCAAGCTGCTGGCCTATTGTCCTGTAGCCCATCCCAGCCTTGTGCAGGTCTACAATTTTATCCCTGATGTCCTTACCCAGCTCTCTGGTCTTGGCCATTGTGGAGAGGTTGGAGTCTGTTTGATTGAGTGTGTGGACAGGTGTCTTTTATACAGGTAACAAGTTCAAACAGTAGCATTTAATACAGGTAATGAATGGAGAAGAGGAGGGCTTCTTAAAGAAAAACTAACATGTCTGTGAGAGCCGGAATTCTTACTGATTGGTAGTTGATCAAATACTTAAGTCATGCAATAAAATGCTAATTAATTATGTAATAATACAATGTGATTTTCTGGATTTTTGTTTTAGATTCCGTCTCTCACAGTTGAAGTGTACCTATGATAAATATTACAGACCTCTACATGCTTTGTAAGTAGGAAAACCTGCAAAATCAGCAGTGTAAAAAATAGTTGTTCTCTCCACTGTACATATCAACACTATGACTAGCAGCTACAGACCGTACCTCTAGTTGTTTTTGCGCTGTCCATGCTGAAACAAGTTGCTCGTCTTGGTTGTGGGTCTGTCGGTGTTTCCCACGCTGTGTCCTGAGAAGTTGAATACTGAAGGTATAGCATCTGGCTCTAAGCAGTTGATCTTTATCTTAGTTAACATCCATGAGGCACTGAACACAGGTTCATAAATATAATTCTCCGCTATGATGTGATCACTGCAAACCCTGAATCCGGGGACAACAGCTTTGGTGCTTCATATAGCTAGAAGCCATTTTTGCAACACTGGTTGCTTGTAAAATGAATTTGTACAATCTGGGGCTATACAATATGATCTCCCTTTGCATCTCTTTTTAGTTTTTCTGAAGCTATTTTTAACTACCGGTTATCTATCAGTTAATCTTGTATTTAATATTACCTGCTAGCCGTCAGTGAGAAGGCGATTAATCACTGACAAGGCGATTCCATGATTGCCACGCCCTATAGTTAGGCAGTAAAGTTGAAAACCTTTTTATTTACAAATGCACAATTTTGCCCTTTAGGTGTTAGATAAAGTTTTATGAGCGTATTGCATTAATAATAGACGCACTTCATGAATCGGTTCAGTTTCACTTCAATTAGAGCACTTCTGGAATCATAACTAAAACTTTGAACATATTACTCCAGTACTAGCCTCTTTACAGTGGGTGCCTGTTAAGGCTAGGGCTGATTTTAGGATTTTATTGTTAACCTATAAATCAATACATCGCTCAAATGATCCAGCCATACATACCTACAAGTCACCTAAGATCGCAAAATTCAGGCCTTCTAATTGTACCTACAATTTCTAAACAAACAGCTAGAGGCAGGGCTTTCTCTCATAGAGCTCGACTACTGTGGAATGATCTGCCAATTATGGTTAGATATGCTTGATACTGTTCACCCTTGCTGTCTTGCCAGGTGGGCTCTCATTGCCACTGGGATGCTCTCTCGCCAATGACATTTGTGGGCGGAGTCACTGGCTTGTTCTTGTCTCTCCGTAGTGCCCAGAGTGCAATTGGGCTGAATTCTGCAGGAAAGACTCAGCTCTAATTTTAGGTTGGTTGCGGTTGGTTGGTGTCCCTTTGGTTGATGCGTGGCAATGTGGGGGGAGTAACTTCCTGCCTGTTGGGCCAGGGCCTCCCAACAGTGGCACTGGACCCCCTTGTCTCAGCCCCAAAGTTTTACACTGCTTTATTATTGTGTCCGGTGGGAGTAGGGTCAGTTCTTCTCCACTGTAAATCCTTGTAAACCTAAGGAATGCACTCTCTAAATGTTCCTTGTCTCCTGTTCCTTTCAAACTTAGGAGGACAGGAGGTCTTGGCCCACACCTTCTGAGTACCAGGCTCTTAAGACTCATTGCTGCCACTAACAAAGTCCTCATGGCTGTGTTGCAGGTAAAAAAGATACCTGGCGATTTCAGCTGCCAGTCTGATGACCACACTCCCAGCCCCCCGCACTCCCCCCCCTCCCAAAGGTGTCCCTGTCCTTGTCCATCTGGTCATGCTTCAGACCTGAATTAGGTTTTATAGACTCTGGACACAGCCCAAATGCCTTTATTAATTATTACAACTTGTGCTCTTAAAATGTTCCTAGCCATTGTGCTTCAACACTTGTTTCTTGCTCCTTCGGGTTTTAGGCTGGATGTTTTGAAAAAACACTTTGTGACAACTGCTGATGTAGAAAGGACTTCATAAATACATTTTATAGATTGATTGGTTGATTGATTCGAGGATAGATGACAAAATAAGAGGGGCATAAAGGGATTGTTGAAAATAATAACTAAATATTTTCAGGGGGGCTGAAATTAAAAACAGGAGGGCTGAAGCACACCTAAATACGATCAAAAATTGTCAATGATTGACATTACCTGTCACGTTTATGGAGGCAGAGGCAAATGCAGGGTTGAAGGAGCTTTTAATGTGGACCAAATTATATACTGAACCACAGGACAGGAGAACGCAACAATATAACGACAAGGACAGGGAGAAAATGACAACTGAATATACAGACTAACGAGGAGAACAGAAACAGGTGAGCGCTATAGACAGGTGAACAGAATATACCTTATCTACCGAACTGGGAACAGCAAAGACTTAACAAGTACATGACAAACCCAGAACACAAAGATAACATGAACCGGAACAGTCCCGTCTGGTTGGGTCCGTTACACTACGCTAGATAAATCACACATACCAGTGTTTTTCAACCCCCTGGCAAAATATTATTCCCTGTCTCCGTATTGTTTCATGTCAGTGGTGATTGTTTAAAGTGCTCTGTGTTTATTTTTATAATTAAAATATCGCATTGACTGCCACTCTTCTTCCGCCTGGCTCCTCCTCTCCGCCACTACACAACTGTGATAATACTCCTAGAAAATATGAAGGATTGAGTCTTTGTGTCTCTTAATTTTATATTCTTTACATTATTTATTCTGAATTTATTGTGGATTTTCATTAATTGTGATTTCATTAGTAACATTCCAGTACTCCTCCGTCTTGTGGTAAAAAAAGTTCTGTTTTGATAATTTGATAATAGTTTCCTACCATCACATTTTTTATAAATTCTATACATTTTCCATGTAGACCAATAATAGGTGTATTCTGAAAAGCTATCCAAGGATTGATCCATTGGGATGTGTTTTTAGGGAAGTACAGTGGATCTTCTGATATCTGTTCTTGTAAGATCTGAATTTTATGAGTAGAGTTTTATGAGCCCATATAATGTCTCTCATATTCTTTTCGATTGGTTAACTGTGAAGAGAATTTTCGTACAGCAAAGACATTTTGTAATTATTTTTAAAGTAGCAATTTGAAATTTAGAAATATGGCCAGGTGGAAAAGACTGACCATAAATCTGACCATAAACTGCAGATATAAATATATTTACATTATGGGGGAAATCACAGTGAATTGTCTGTATAATCTTGTCATCCCAAAGTATGTGACTGGTGTGGTCACGTTACACACGTTTATTTACATTGCGGCCTGTCTAGACCTGTCTCTGTCTTGCAATTTCCAGATGTGTGATGGCCTCTTACTCTAGCTATAGCTGAGGAATGGGGGACCTGTTGAGAATATGAAGGTGGATAAAGCTATGGATTTATGGTCGCAGAAGATTTCGCTGAATAGCATGTTAAAGGATATATAGCATATTTTTCCCTTTACTGACTAAAGTAATAATGCAGTGTGGTCTAAGACTATGTAAAATACTTCAGTTATAGACTACAAATCAGAGCAGTGACTTTGGGAACACATTTTGGGTTTTTTGATAACTCTTTTGTTATACTTGGTCTCAAAACAATGCTAAGTCTCCATATTAAGTCTCGCTGGGTCGGGTGTTTGGCAATGTGGGTGGAGTTATTTCCGTCAGGGTTTGCCCTGTCTGGAGTTATCTTTGGAAGGGGACACAGTTTCTGCAGACCTATACTTTCTCAGTCCCTAGTTGTACGCTGCTATAGTATTGTGCCATGGGACTAGGATCTCTGTCCTGTATTACTCCCAACTGTTTACACTGCATACGTTTAGTCTGAATGATATGATGACATCTTTTTGGTTCCATGGAATGCTCTCTCTAATTTTCGTGGTGTCCTGTTGAACATTAGGAGGACATGAGCTCTTGGACCACGACTTGGGACTACCTGGCCTGACAGTGCAGCCAGCTACATATCAATATATTTTTTTAAATGTATATGTAAAATAATAATAATAAAAAATGGAGACACATTTTTTACTGCTGTTGCATTTAAGGGGGCTCATGTCTAATTTAGGGGCGCAAGTGCTTGTCCATGCATCTACTGTACATTCAGATGTTGAGTACCTGCACTACATCCTGGAAATCTGTGAGGTTTTCACTATGCATGTACATTTTTATCTTCCATCATTATGTTGCACAGCAGCGGATCTAGGCTAAAATATTGCATTGTGCCTTTCACTTACTTTGTGAGATTAGATTCAATCACAGTATGTAAGTGACTGTCATTTTTCTTTGTCATGCACATACATTTGGAACATCAAGGTAGATACAGTGGGGCAAAAAAGTATTTAGTCAGCCACCAATTGTGCAAGTTCTCCCACTTAAAAAGATGAGAGAGGCCTGTAGTTTTCATCATAGGTACACTTCATCTATGAGAGACAAAGTGAAAAAAGAAAATCCAGAGAATCACATTGTAGGATTTTTTATGAATTTATTGGTAAATTCCTCCGTAAAATAAGTATTTGGTCACGTACAAACAAGCAAGAGTTCTGGCTCTCACAGACCTGTAACAACTTCTTTAAGAGGCTTCTCTGTCCTCCACTCGTTACCTGTATTAATGGCACCTGTTTTAACTTGTTATCAGTATAAGACACCTGTCCACAACCTCAAACAGTCACACTCCAGTCTCCACTATGGCCAAGACCAAAGAGCTGTCAAAGGACACCAGAAACAAAATTGTAGACCTGTACCAGGCTGGGAAGACTGAATCTGTAATAGGTAAGCTGCATGGTGTGAAGAAATCAACTGTGGGAGCAAATATGACAAAATGGAAGACATACAGGACTACTGATTATCTCCCTCGGGGCTTCATGTGGTCAAAATGATCACAAGAACGGTGAGCAAAAATACCAGAACCACAGGACCTAGTGAATGACCTGCAGAGAGCTGGGACTGAAGTAACAAAGGCTACCATCAGTAACACACTACACAGCCAGGGTCTCAAATCCTGCAGTGCCAGATGTGTCCCCCTGCTTAAGCCAGTACATGTCCAGGCCCGTCTGAGGTTTGCTAGAGGGCATTTGGATGATCCAGAAGAGGATTGGGAGAATGTCATATGGTCATATGAAACCAAAATATAACTTTTTGGTAAAACTCAACTTGTCGTGTTTGGAGGAGAAAGAATGCTGAGTTGCATCCAAAGAGCACCATACCTACTGTGAAGCATGGGGGTGGAAACATCATGCTTTGGCGCTGTTTTTCTGCAAAGGGACCAGGACGACTGATCTGTGTAAAGGAAAGAATGAATGGGGCCATGTATCGTGAGATTTTGAGTGAAAACCTCCTTCCATCAGCAAGGGCATTGAAGATGAAACGTGGCTTGGTCTTTCAGCACGACAATGATCCAAAACACACCGCCCGGGCAATGATGGAGTGGCTTCGTAAGAAGCATTTCAAGGTCCTGGAGTGGCCTAGCCAGTCACCAGATCTCAACCTCATAGAAAATATTTGGAGGGAGTTGAAAGTCTGTGTTGCCCAGCAACAGCCCCAAAACATCACTGCTCTAGAGGAGTTCTGCATGGAGGAATGGGCTAAGATACCAGCAACATTGTGTGAAATCCTTGTGAAGACTTAAAGAAAACGTTTGACCTCTGTCATTGCCAACAAAGGGTATATAACAAAGTATTGAGATTAACTTTTGTTATTGACCAAATACTTATTTTCCACCATAATTTACCAATAAATTCATAGTACTAGAATGTGATTTTCTGGAATACCTTTTCTCATTTTGTATGTATTTTACCCTATGAGGCCTAATCTGCTTATTTTTTTAGCTTATTGACATAGCATGAGAAAGAACTAATCTGATGATGATGATTAATCATTGTCATGCCCAAAATGTCTTGATGATTGGTTATGACTGGTTAATTGGTTGTCTATGATTGGTTGTGAATTGGTCAAGACTTAAACTAAGCATATACTGTCTAGGCTGTAGCAAATAAAGACTGAAAATGATATAAAAAGAGAAAACAATTCTAAAAGACATCAGACATTGCTCACTGGGCATGCAACATGTAATACATGTTTACAGGTAAATAAAATGTATTTACTATAACGGTAATAAGAGCCCCCAAAGGTCACAGTATAATTCATACTGATTTTAAAAAATATAACCATTTCATATAGAGTTTGAAATAATGATCACATACCCGGTTGTCAAGGGAGAGAGTAATTCAACTATTTATTGCAGCATAAGATAGTCTTGTTTATGAAGTTATGGACCCGGTCTTCCGTACACAACCTCAATCTCAACTCACTCAATCTCAAAGATACTTACAGTTGTCCTCACCTTTATAGACATCCCAAACTGAATACACATTAGCCCATTGATTATTAACTGTCGTGCTTTGAATAAACTTGACTTCTTGTGTACAGATGGTCATTTGCTGTCTAAACATAACATGCATACACCTAAAAAATATATCTCTGTGTAAAATGGGGCATATGTTTTTAATTACTTCCAGAAATAGTTTCTCTTGATTCAGTACAATTGGATTTAGTTTGACACTTTGTCACAATCACAGGCTACAAATACTGACAACGTAAACTGATCCAGTAAGCAATTCATGTTTCTGCTTAAAGCAAATATAGGAAACTTGCCATGATTCATAGAACATAATTTCTGCCAAAATCTGTGTATTGGAGAATGTTCTATATGCTTCATAAATGAATTCCTTCAAAGAGTTCAAAAGACAAGGTTAATTATTACACTTTTCTTCTGAATTCTTATTAAAAACAAAAATTGTAAAACACCTGAAACATGTAATGTTATTATATTAAACTTTAGATCATTCACTTTCACATTCACTTTTCATATTTAATTTCATTTATGCGGATGCATACTATACAATACTTTTTTTTGTAATCATTTTGGACCCATATAGTACTGTGAGGGAACATTATTTCAGGTGCCCAAACAACACAATTATTGGTTTCTGTGACTTTGGGAACATAAGAAACAAATGTTATTGTTGTTTCCTTATGAGTAAACTGAGCTTAGTTTGGTTTGTTTTGTTTATGTGAACACATAACTGGGCAATATCAGAGAAATGTCCTCCATTTTCAATGAGTCTCAATTATAAAATAAAAATGTCCAACACAAATCATAATATTTATTTATTTACACACAAGGTTTATTTAAAAAAAGAGAATAATAAAACACATGTATTTTAAGTTTATGCCATAAAAGTACTGTAGTATTTATATTCACCATTAGGTTTTTAATCTTCAATCAAATTTAGCTGTATGATGTTAGTTTGGTGTGCAACATACAGATTTCTCAACCCTGACAAATTCAGTTTGAGATGGCAATAATATCCATTGTCAGAAAATGAATTGAATCCAGACATTAATTTCTTAATTTGGGTATTTAATTGAATGTCAAATATTATACTTGCTTTATTTTGAAACCACGGCCTTGTATGTTTTATCATTATATTGATTGAATAATGTTAGAAAATAACAAATTAGCATATACTGTACATATGGGTAACATTCAATAAATTAGCATGAAATTACATAATCCAACCTTGAGGTTAATTTATTACCGGCCCCCAAACAATCTCTTGACAAATTTCATCATGGCTTCCCAAAGTCGGGCAATGGTATTTATGGTGAGTACTGTGTAAATGGGACACATATTTGAGTTATGTTAAAAAAGGGACATGTGGAAAGTTTCCCATTTTGCAAATTGACAAATGTTCACAATACAAACGCCAAAATAAATGATTATTGTCATCTACGATATTGAAGTGAATGACACGTCTTGCAAAAAAGCACTTGTTGAGTCTGAGGGGAAAAGGGAAGGGGCTCAAGCCCCCCCTGGGGTCTATCTGTGCATGTTCCTGATCTAATCAAACATATCATGAAGGGGAACACTATGATTATCTTATCCAATGTTTAATTTGCTTTACAGAGGCAATGAGACTGGCAAGCAGGTATCCAACAAGTGACAACATGGAACAAAAGTTCACAGCAATGTATTTCTTTAACACGATGAGACACATAGAATCATAGATATAAGACATTTTGTTCTCGGCTGTAAACTAATGATAAGCAAAGTGTTGAAACTGTAAACCAACAATCTTCATCTGTGAACCATCAAATTAATTATATTTTGTGCATCAGTGTGACAAACAAATAAAAGTCACATTTAGACAAAATGAAATTCTCATGGATCAGTTTACTTGAATTGTTATCTCTTACCAGGACATCAGTGGATATGTTCGTATCATTCCTTAACCTCCTCAGAAAGTTAGTCCTATGCAGACACCTGGTCCCCAAATATATTACGCATATTGCACCTCAAATTGAAGTAATCACTGAAGATATACTGTGTTTCCACATTCTAAATACTTAACTGCAATAAAACCATTTTCTTTCAAATAAAAAAACGTTATTGGAAGAAATGCGGATAGTGAATGTATCATTCAAATTATAAACACCTGATATGACACACACAATTTATAATATGATAATAACTGATTCATTTTAAATTGAAAAATGTTTACATGTATGGCCTGCAGGATTCAATTAGTTTACATGCATAGCTAACAAGCTGATGCAATTTATCTGTGTTGTATTGAGGGATGTCCAACTGTACAGATTAAACAGCATATAATAATAAAGAGTAAATAAATGACAATTACTCAAATAAAAACATAAGGATCCAACACACTGTCTTCCGAACTACAAACAGGCAAGTTTCAAATATTTGCTTATATTTTTAGCCACAAGCCCAAACTAGCTATAGTTCTGTTCTTAATGCCTGAAAGGGCTCAATACATTAATCTGAGCTGTGGAACATACATCAATTGGAATACATCATACATTTTGGCATACAGAAGTCTTAGGAACTGCTTGTGTTAGTCAACTATCAAATTGTTTTGCTGTAGGCAAAGGTGGTCAAATGGTTTAAGCCTCCGTTGCACATAGAGTGGGGAGAACAAGTACTTGATTCAGTACTGATTTTGCAGGTTTTCATACATACAAAGCATGTAGAGGTCTGTAATTTTTTTACCATAGGTACACTTCAACTGTGAGAGACTGAATCTAAAACAAAAATCCAGAAAATCACATTGTATGATTATTTCATAATGAATTTGCATTTTATTGCATGACTTAAGTATTTGATCACCTACCAACCAGTAGGAATTCCGGCTCTCACAGACATGTTAGTTTTTCTTTAAGGAGCCCTCCTGTTCTCCATTCATTACCTGTATTAACTGCAACTGTCTGAACCCGTTACCTGTATAAAAAACACCTATCCACACAATCAATCAAACAGACTCCAACCTCTCCACAATGGCCAAGACCAGAGAGCTGTGTAAGGACATCAGGGATAAAATTGTAGACCTGCACAAGGCTGGGGTGGGCTACAGGACAACAGCTGGGACCACAGTCTCAAAGAAAACTATTAGTAACACACTACGCCATCATGGAATAAAATCCTGCAGCGCACGCAAGGTTCCCCTGCTCAAGTCAGCGCAAAAATAGAGCTTTTTAGTCTGAACTCCACCGAAACCTGAAGGATCTGGAGATGGTCTGTATGGAGGAGTGGGCCAAAATCCCTTCTGCAGGGTGTGCAAACCTGGTCAAGAACTACAAGAAACATATGATCTCTGTAATTGCAAACAATGGTTTCTGTACCAAATATTGAGTTCTGCTTTTCTGATGTATGAAATACTTATGTCATGCAATAAAATGCTAATTAATTATTTACAAATCATACAATGTGATTTTCTGGAATTTTGTTTTAGATTCCGTCTCTCACAGTTTAAGTGTACATATGATACAATTACAGACCTCTACATGCTTTGTAAGTAGGAAAACCTGCAAAATCAGCAGTGAATCATATACTTGTTCTCCCCACTGTATGCCCCTGCTGCATGGGGTTAATTCCGGCCTACTTCAGTACACAATCTTTTCTCTGTGAAATAATGCATAAAATGCTAGATAAAACTTTTTAAAATACCTAAAACTATTAAACTGTTTCTCAAAAAAACACAAAACTTAATATACTTCAGGCTGAACTATGTAAGGTCTCCGGATACAGTTTTGTCTATTGCTACCTGCAGCCACAGGACTCTACCACCATGTCCTCATATTGTTTGTAGACAACATTATTGGCCGAGTCAATGTAGAGGATGCTGATTGGGCTAAGGCGAGTGGGCACACAGCAGGTGGGCGGAGTCATATCAGGGTCCATAGAGTTCATTAGCGTCTGGATGATTGCATGGTTGGTGGGCTCCAGGTGAGATCGAATGGGGAAGTCGCACACACCGTCGCAGTGGTAGGCTTCATATTCTAGTGGGGCGATGATCCAATCGTCCCAGCCCATCTCCTTGAAGTTAACGTGCAGCTGCTTCTTGTGACAACGAGGCTTGTGGTTCTTGGCCAGCTTCTTGCCACGGGTGGCTGGAGCACGTCGCATGCGCCGCTGAGTGAACAAGTACTCATACACAGTCTTGTTGTCCTGGCCAGAGCGGGCTTTGATCTCATTATAGAACAAGTCACGTTTCTTTGTGCGCCCGAACACAAGGAAAAAGGCTTTCTCTTTGGTCTGCCTTCCCAGACGACTAAAGCCAAGGGCCCTAAGGTCCATGGAACGGCCTCGTTCAAAGGCCTCCAGCTCAAAGCATAGCTGGACGGTGTTCTTGAAATTATTGAATAGTCTCCAAATATCAAACACTTCCCATTTCGGCATAATATGGTCCTCAATGGTTTGTGTTTGGAGCAGTGTAGCCTTCTGCTTACCTGCTGCACAGGTGTAAAGCTTCAGGCAGAACACTCCTCCAGTGGAAAGAGCTCTGCCTGGGTCAGCTAGTCGTTTCCTGAGAATGCGCAGCTCTGCCCCCAGCAGCCCCTCCTTCTCCAAGGAACTAATGTTGAAGTAATATTTCTGTCTTCTCAGTTGGGGAAGGTGATCATCTGTAAAAGGTTACAGAGTCAAGGGCAAGATAACAATGTTGAGATGTTACTTGTAAAAAACAATCCAGTTAACACAGTAGGTCAGAGTTTCTTTGTTTTTGGTGAGAGGAAGACTGGACATATACAAATCAAAGCAAGCTATTTCATCCAGGCATACTGCATTTAACAGTACATTAAAACCAGACATTTTTGTCTTTCAGACCACAGTGAATTGTAAACAGAACATTATTATCGACCTGCAGCTGTTTACTAGTGGACCTACCACCACGTCTCATATGGCAGTTGGTAAAAGTGGACTAAAACCACCTGAACAACACAAAAGATATTGAGAAAGTGTGGAGAATTGGCTTTTTTCAGTGTGAAGTGACATGTGGGTTCAAAAGCACAACCAGAGATTAAAACACATGAAACTGCAAATTGGAAAAGGGGAATTAAAAAGGAGGTGGTGGTGGGGAAGAAGAAGAAAGAAGGGTTCTGTCTTGCAGATGAAAAAAGTAACGCCTGGCAAAGGATCAGTGACTACTTTAAGCCATAAAAGGGGGAAGGTCAGTAAGAATTTGCTGAGGACACCTTACACAAATAAAGTCTAAATTAAAAGTACATTAAGTGCTTGAAATGTAAACCTTTAACAGCTAGAAATATTAAACCAACGTTATTTAAACATCATTTTAAACAGTTTTACATGTTAAAGCAAACATTACATAGTGGCCACTTGAAGCTCAGTGGTCTATTTATTTACACTTAAAAGGCTGTAAATCAGTGAAGGAAAAACACAGATGGTTACTGATCGTGTGACAGATCCATGACTAACATGAAAAGCGATTATATCAGACTGCAAGAACCAAATGTCAGCCACAGTACACAAGCTAGGGAAACCTTTTGACTTATGTTTCAAGTTAACTTTTAATTAGGCTTTACTTTACTTTCCTAATAATGAGGTTGTTTTGATGAGCATAGCCCAGCAGCTCCAATGTCTTCATGAAAGTTTTGCATCAATCTACATGATAAATATATTTTTGTAGGGAGAAAATAACATCATTGATTTGGAACGAGCATAAATAATTGATTTGCCTTATTGTGACTTTGCAATAAAACCTTTATTGTACGGCCCATTATAGTAATGGGCACAAAAGGGATTTTATAAACCAGTGGTTATATGATTTAACATTTTTACCTTGTCCTTTATCTACGAAGCTGGTGATGGTGTTGGCCATGCCAGCCTCGTGCAACATGCTAGTGTTCACCTCTCCTGT
The DNA here is from genome assembly GCA_016801105.1 of Esox niger. Classification (NCBI taxonomy): domain Eukaryota; kingdom Metazoa; phylum Chordata; class Actinopteri; order Esociformes; family Esocidae; genus Esox; species Esox niger. The sequence goes on along the minus strand of JACXGJ010002776.1, from coordinate 42,718 downwards.
GGATAATGACCAATACAGTGACAACATGTAGTCGTGCGGAGTGACCAATGGATGCTTCGGAGAGTCAAGGTCCTTCAGTTTGCCTGTTGTTTTGGCATTCCTTTGGGCTAACGGAGCGATGCGCTTTTGCATAGCGACGTCGCTTTGCGCAGTTCGTTCTGTTTCAGCTCTGGGCAAAGTTTTCCCTTTGCTCTGCCTATGTGTACCAGTACCTTTGGCCGTTTGCACGATTAACGCCACGGGAGCAGGCGCAGCCGCTGCTTTCGTATGATCCTCTCCAGGTACCCAAGCGCGCGCAGCCTCCTTGTGCCCCAAACTGATAGGTCCACGATCACGATTTGCCGCTGCGCGATTCGGTGATAATACTGTTGCTAAAGCTTTTGCTTTTGCTTTGGCTGCCTCTCCCTTTATCAGCGGGGCTCCTGTCCTAATTCGCGTGATCCTCGCGACATTTGGAGACTTCGGAAACGCAGTGCCGTAGTTTCCTGCAGTCGATTTGTCGGTTGAGACCATTCCCGGGTTGGCTCCTTCACCTGCTGCGTCTGTGTGCTCCTTTCCTCGACCCTCGGGTGCGCGCTTTGCCGTCCCGCTATGGCTCAGTGACGCTAGGATAATGTCAAGGTATAAGAGAGTCCAACACCCCAATAAAAGAGGGAGATGTTTCAGTACTTCCATCCTCTGATCTTGCTTTGAATTTTAGCAAGGTAGAAGTGCACACAGGCGTTTCCCGTTTGAAATAAATAAACATGAACAACTTTGTTAAAGCGAAAATGTGGACTAGAATTCGGTATTCTATGGTAAATTCCACTAGGCCTATGCAAACCGCTACTCCCAGGTCCGATATTCAGTACCATAGTGATGCAAATGTCCTGTTTCAGGTCTCGCTTTCCAATATACAGTAGATGTCCGTGAAGGTTTGCATTGAAAGGAGAAAACGCGACATCGCTTCAACTCCAACCATTCTGCTCTATATCTTGTAAGAGACTTCTTTAAATCCCTTTTTTTCCAAGGGGGAAGAATGGCGTAATGCTGCCGCAGTTTTTTCCCCTCATAGTTTGAACTCCGTCCAGTGAAAATATTTCAGACAGAAACCTGCAGGTGCTCGGAAATCTCTACAAACCTGAATTCAAGAATTGGAAACGGAATTCCAACGCAAACCAGTTTTAATCGTTCTCTGATGTCATGCTGTCTAAACTCCTTTAAGTGCAATATTTCTACTAAAATCTTTGCACTTTCCACCACTATATTACATATTAGCATTATGTTATTTTAAGTTTATCTTGACACAAGCTCCTACAATCTATAAATGGTGGGGTTAACAAAAACCTACTAGGAAAGACACTGTAGACTTTTGAACTGTTATAACTGTAATGAATACACGGGAGGGAGGGTAAGGTTCCAAGCGCAGAGCGTAGCAGCTTTATTAGTTCACTTCCCAGGAGAAGGCTGAAATCGTGGTCCAAAGGCTGGCAATATGTCAGGCCATGCACAGTAAACACAGGATAGAGAGGCGACGGCACGGGTAAGGGCAAGCCAATAACGGAGTCGAAGATAAACGGGCAGAAAGTGGTCAGCAGGCGGAAATATCCTGGCTCGGGTAGAGTTGGTAGAAACAAACAGTACCTCAAGAAGGCTAGGGAGAACTGAACAGAACTAGATTGGGAAACAAACCAGACACAGGTGGGAAACAGGTGATTAGAATGAGGGTGTTTCGGATCTGATGACTGGGATGCGGCTCAGGTGCATTAGCGGTTGAGGTGGGCTTGGGTGCAACGTTGCGGACCCAAGCCAGAGCAGGACGTCACAATTGTAATAAATTATGCAATACATTTGATATCACTAATACATTTACATTACTTTTTTTAAACTTTGATAAAGCTGTTAATATGTTTTGAATACTTACTCCTTAAAAAGATTGACAGCTAGCTAAAACTGTCAATTTTATACAATAAAACTACAGTATACTTACACAAACCAAATGAGCAACATATGATGAGGGCTTTGCTGGTGACAATATCACCACCAAAGCGCCTGAACATCATCACACCTCCTCCATGGTTCACCTGGGAACCACACATGTAGAGATCATAAAGACAGCTTGAGTATCACAACAACTTACAATGCTAAAATCAAAGCAAAGCGTGGCTACTTTGAATAATCTAAAACTCATTGTGATATATAAATATATAAAAATGTGTGTGTATAAACAGTAAAAATAAAGAAATACTCTTGAATGTGTAGTTGTGCCCTAACTTTTGACTGGTACTATATACAGATACCCCAACTCTCCCAGGCTAAATCCCAACTCTCCTGGGCTAAAGTAAAGGGCTAAATCTCAAATCACATACTGCATACTAAGTACTTCAAGTATCTACTTCATGGGTGTTGGTGAGGTACAGCCTGTTTAGTATACAGTATATAGTAGGCTAGTATGCCAGTATTTGGGACCGATGACAATGTCATATGGGGGTGTGTGGGCGGTAGGAGCAACCGGTGAATCCACTTACTTGAAATTTGTTTTTGCAGTGTTTGTATGTGTGTGTGTGTGTGTGTGTGTGTGTGTGTGTGTGTGTGTGTGTGTGTGTGTGTGTGTGTGTGTGTGTGTGTGTGTGTGTGTGTATATATATATATATATATATATATATATATATATATATATATATATATATATATATATATATATATATATATCCCCTGCTGATTTTGTACGTTTGCCCACTGATAAAGAAATTATAAGTTTATATTTTTATTTTTTATGGTAGGTTCATTTGAACAGTGAGAGACAGAATAACAACAAAGAAACTGAAAAATGCATGTGCAAACATTTTACAAATTGATTTGCTTCGTAATTAACATTTCAGTCTGATTTTAAAACACTGAAATGCAAAATCAGTTATTGTAAAGTATGTAGCCACTGTTTACACAGATGAAAGAAATTACCCTAATGAGAACACAATTATTGTACCATTGGCCTCCACCTGTAAACCATTGAAGTACCTGTCAATTTTTTAGATAAAAATCCCACTGTTGATGTAAGGCTGTGACAGTGACCCAACTTCAATGTCTGAAAGAAATGTGTGCTCAGCCTCGCCCAATATGTACTTTTTTGTCCAAAACTCAAAATGCTGTTTGGTGCAAATCTAACACTGCTAATGTGTCAACACACCATCCCTACAATGAAGAATGGTGGTGGCAGCATCATGCTGTGGGGATGTATTGCATTAGCAGGGACTGGTAATCTTGTTTAAGTTGAAGTAAGAATGGATAGAACAAAATACAGGGAAGTACTGCAAGAGAAGCTGCATCAGACTGCTAAAAACTGAGGCTTGGAGAATATGCATCTTAAGCAGGATTATGATCTCAAGCACATGGCCAAATCAAAACTGTAATGACTCAAGAACAAAAAGTTGAAAGTACTCCAGTGGCCCAGCCAAAGTCTTGTTTTTAATCCCATTGAGGATCTGCAGCACTATTTGAAAATTGTGATCCACAGGCATTATCCAACCAACATGAACAACCTTGAGCAAATCTGCCACGAGGCAGATTACTCCAACACGGATTGCAAAGTTGATATATTACTAAAAAATCATCATAATTAGTCTTCTGTGCAAATAGATAAAACATATACTGAACTAGTTGAAATTAGTACAACCTTTTTTTACAGTCAGCCTCTGGTGATTGGTGGATACTTTTGCAAAGGTAGTAGGAGAGTGAAATGCAGCAGCTTAAACAAAAATGTGAAAAAATGCCTGGAGAACAGTGGCTCACAGTTCCTCGCTGATATGTCTTTCGCATGCTTGCCATGGGTCACCATTTCAGCTTGCATGTTTGGGGGGGAAGCTGAATAAAGATACATTGCTATAGGCTATATTCCAAATGAGTCTTGGCGGCAAGAGTGTGGGTGTGGGTTGGGAGTATGGGTGTAATTAGAGGGTTAAAAGAGGCAAATTGGTGGTCATATCCGTTCTGCTCAGCTAGTCAATGCATATTGGCTATGGCCTTTCAAAGCTAACCTCATTTCAAAACATCTAGGTAAAATAATTGACACAGTGCTATCATAAACATGCATTGTTATTTTGATAAATGTTACTCCTAATTTCATTTGCTGGGATTTCAAAGGCAGGACTAAAACATCTGCCTATCTACATACATCTGTTTTGATAACCAACTGTTTTAAACATGGTTTCCTCCCATTGCACATTATCACCTCGTCCATCGTGCTGCAACTTCAGTTGACATCTACAGTATCTCACAAAAGTGAGTACACCCCTCATATATTTGTAAATATTTCATTATATCTTTTCATGTGACAACACTGAATAAATTACTCTTTGCTACAATGTAATGTAGTGAGTGTACAGCTTGTATAAGTGTACATTTGCTTACCCCTCCAAATAACACAACACACAGCAATTCATGTATAACCGCTGGCAACAAAATGAGTACACCCCTATGTGAAAATGTCCAAATTGTACATTGTCTTGCGAGAAAAAAACCTTCATATATACAAAATCACCATATCAGTTAATTTATGAAAATCTTAGATGGTAAGGAAAGAAGATAGTTTTCAATCAAGTGTCCTATAGTTCTCGTCTTGATGAAAAGTTCCAATATCAGTTATTGCAGTGAGTGTGATGTGGACTCAGCAAATTGCCTGGTTGTCCTAACAAGTCAGTGTAAGTGTGTAGTGGAGCAGTGACTTTCCAAAACTTCACTAATTCAAGATTAACACCAACAGTGTCTTGCACTGTGTTGGGACCATGTGACCTGTCCAGTCAACTGGCCCGTGGTACTCTGACCTGTAGTATGTGGAGTTCTTTTGGACATAGGTGGATTCTCCTCTCATCTCGCTGTCGATGATTCATCTAGAAATAGAGTGTGAAGCCAAGTGATCTGACCCTGGCAGCGTTCTGCCATGTGAGTGGCAGTGTTGTTGTAGAAATCCTTCTTGAACATGTTGCTGGTACTCAGACACTCAGTTGTCCAGTCAGTGAAATTATTTATCATCAGAAAAGGGGTTGTGATGTCCCGATCTGTTTAAGTATAACTGCAAAACAACAATTAGTGTGGTTCAACAGTCCATCAGACTTTCATCCACTGGGTATGGCTCCGTCAACTCCCAACAATGAAGACAATAGATCGGTCTGGAAAATTTGTGGATCACAAAAGTGCCATCATCAGAGTGAAGCAAACATCATACTCAGACAAATTTCCAGAAAAGTCTATGTCAAAGTACCTTTTCCATCCAGAACTGGCTTGGTTGTTGTTTGACTCCTTGTGCTATATTAATGCCTGATAGCAGCTAGCAGTGGAATAAGACTGTCAGACTTGACTTTGCTTAGCCAAATCAGAAATGGCTAGATCTACTCTATTCAACCATAAGACATTACATCAAACAAAACAATCTACAAATAAACCAATAAGAAACAATGGAAAATGTAAAACATAACAGTTGCCAATCCTACTTTATAACTATGCAAAAAGGAAAACTATTTTTTATTGAACTCCTTATAAATAGCAATTAGATGTTCCTTGAGCCCTAAGCTCAACTCTTTCCAATCATAATCAATTATCATATCCTAAATCCCCCCTGCCTTCACTTCATTAAGTCAATGGAATGTGACACCATTAGTGAATGCAGAACCATGACAAATACGGCCGCAGGAGGCGCCATCCTGAATCCGCACTGGCCATCTTTTTAGGACGTACATGAAAAATAGAAAATTGGTAGTAGGGATGGATCTATAATCTATTCAATAAGGAGTCGCATGCTGTATATTCATCAAAACAAAGTTAACATGTTAAAAAAGATGAACATTCACTAACACCATCAAATACATCAATGTGCAACACAGTCGCTTGTGTGAAGGAATTATAAACCATATAACCTATTAAAAAATGTGTCTATCATAGCTAAACAGCTCCCAAATTTGACTTTACCACAGTACCATCACACAGGTCATAGCCAATATTCCCTGGCTAGCTGAGCAGAACTGTTATGCCCACCTATTTGCCTCTATTAACACTCTAATTACACACATACTGGTTATGCCATGCATTAATAAAATGTCATACATACAGTGGATATAAAAAGTCTACACACCCCTGTTATAATGCCAGGTTATGTGATGTAAAAAACTGAGACAAAGATAAATAATTTTTCCACCTTTAATGTGACCTATAATGTGAACAGTTCAACTGAAAAACAAACTGCGTGGATTTGTATGTGTGCTTTGGGTCGCTGACATGCTGAAAGTTGAACTTCATCTTCAGCTTTCTGAAGGACACCTGAAGGTTTTGTGCCAAAAGATCCTGGTATTTGGAACTTCAAATTTCCCTCCACCCTGATTAAGGCCAGGTGAAAATAAACAGCCCCAAGGCATGATGCTGCCACCACCATGCTTCAGTGTGGGTATAGTGTTCTTTGGGAGAGGTGCAATGTTGTTTCTTCGCCAAACATACCTTTTGGAAAATTTGAACCTTAGTTTCATCAGACCATAACACATTTTCCCATGTGCTTTTGGGAGACTTGATGGTCGTTTTTGCAAACTGTTTTTGCTTGGATGCTTTTCTTTTTAAGAAATGGCTTCCATCTGGCCAACCTACCGCATAGCCCATTCATATGAAGAATATGGGAAATTGTCACATGTAGCACACAGCCAATACTTGCCAGAAATTCCTGCAGCTCCTTAAATGTTACTGTAGGCCTCTTGGAAGCCTCCCTGACCAGTTTTCTTCTAGTCATAAATTTTGGAGGGACGTCCAGTTCTTGCTAATGTCTATGTTGTGCCATATTTTCTCCACTTCATGATGAATGTCTTCACTGTGTTCCATGTTATATCTAATGCTTTGGAAATTCATTGGTACCCTTCTCCTGATTGATATCTTTGAACAATGAGATCCCTCTGATGCTTTGGAAGCTCTCTATGGACCATGGCATTTGTTCAGAGATGCAATTAAGAAAATGTCAGGAAAATCCTACTAGAGCAGTTGAACTTTGTTATTAATCAGAGAGTCACTTATAAATTATGTCAGGTGTGTAATGACTTATATGTAACATGAGTTTGAATGTGATTGGTTAATTCTGAACATCCCCATTCATAAGAGGGTGTGCACACTTATGCAATCAGTTTATTGTAAGGTTTTTGTTTTTTTCAATTTTTCAATTGATTTGTTTACATTATAGATCACATTAAAAGAGGACAAAGTTCTGACATGATTTATCTTTGTTTCATTCAAATAAAAAAACAGGCATTCTAACAGGGGTGTGTAGACATTTTATTTCCACTCTACATATATAAGAGAATTTCATAGAGGAAAATACGCAATGCATGTATATGAAAGATATCATTCAGACCCCCCTACTTTTCTCCATAATTACAAACTTAATATATTACAGTATTCATATACTGTAATATATTAATTTTATATATTTTCTTTTTTTTTCTCATGTGCAATAGATATTTGAATCCATGACACCCACAATTGAGCTCTGACACTTCCTGGGTCTTCTGAACATTCTTTAACATTTTGGAATCCACCTGTGGCACATTAAATTGATTGGACAGGATTTGGAAAAGTCCACACTTTTTGTCTAGTGAAAACAAGGTACCGCTCATCAGCTGTGTGATACTATCCCTACGGTGACGTATGGTTGTGAGAGCAACATGCAATGGGGATACTTCTCAGTGGCAGGGACTTGGTGACTTGGTCATAACTGAGGAAAGGATGAATGGAACATAACAGAGGTCCTTGAAGAAAACTGGTAAAATTCTCACCCATGCAGCTTTCCAGTCTCTCACAGTCAAGACTCAAACATAGATCACATGTGTCAGTTTGATGCTATGAATGAGCACCTTAGACCACTACCTAAAGATATTTGCACATTTTACTGTTTTCACATTGTAAAGTTGGTTTAGGCGCTAACGCTAGGGGAGTCATAATAATAAAAATAAATGTATGAGAAATATAGAAACTGGTCTTGTCTTTCGGCAGGAACACTAATTATGAGATACATCCATGATGGTCTTGCCCCAGGAAGCACACAATTCATCTTGGACTGCATAGATAACCAAGACATTTTTGATAACCATACTTCTAAGATGAGTAAGCTTGTCTAGGATACAGAGTTTGCTCCTTAAGCAAATTAATGGTGTCAGCTAATATAGTCATGTGGTGCACAAACACACCAGTTTGAAACAGATGGGTTGGGTCACACAAGAACATTGTCGATGAATGCACAATGTTTACAATGTGAAATAAAAATAAAATGAATTACATATCAGTTGCCTGGGAATAAGCCTGTTATCCCAGAAACCCTAATACCCGGTTTTGATTGAATAGGGGCCTTCGTTACTTGACACTTTGTCACACTAATTTATAATGCCACAAGGCAAGCCAAAATCTCTGGTGTCATAAATGTAGCTACGACTGCTTTAGAAATAATTAGATGCCAAAACCAAGGTTACATTTTGAAAATTGGCAGTCAGATATGTCTCAAGTGGTTTGAAATAGGAGCTAGTGTTTTTGTAGATTTGAGTATTTCTACTATACCTGTAGAACTCTCCTAATGTGTATGGGGTATATTCATGTGGGGCACTGAATAAAGTAACCATAAAGTAACCATGTCACAAATGGTGCATAAACTTAATTATTCTTTTAATTCAGTAAACCCACATAGAAAGGTACTCTTTTTTTAAACAAAATAATTCATATTTTAATGTATCCTCTTAATAAAAATGTCTAAACCACAATTAAACTAATAATATAAAAATGATGTATAGAATTTCAGGGACTGCAAATATCCCTATGAAAGATAAACATGTGATAAAATCTTTAAACCACATGCTTCCACATTTATAAACAGCTGTGCAGTCTTTGGGTTGTTATGTTACAATACATGAATCCACTCAGACACTTTTTATAGTGTCCATGGTAACCTTGGACAAATATTGCTTCCATTTGTCATATCTCAAAACAATTCTCATATCAAAGTAGCCAATTTAATATTATCAATACAGCTATATAACATCCCAACAGTGTCTCAATCGAGGATACAATAGGGGAGAATAAGAAGAGGGTCCAGCCTACATGCTGAAGGTTCCTCTGTTTAAGCCCTAACATCTCTACTGAGAGACCCATGTGGACTCATGTTTTGACTCCAAACCTGGAATACAGAGGAACATAAAAGTGACAGTGCAAGGAATGGTATCTAAGGAACCCAAGAGGTTGTGTTTAACTAAGTTTGAAGTTCAGGACACAGAGGCATACACATAAACACTCACATGGCGGGATAAAACCCTCAGAACTTGACCAGCACTTTAGAAAAAGGTGCGCACAGCACATTTCAAATTCCACTGTCCTGGATGTATTCTCTTTTCAGGATGTTTGAAAAAGCCTAAAGGAAATCTTTCTCAGCTTGTGGTTTACCTCATTCTACACTGGCATGCACTAGCAAGAGAACATTGCCTTTGTGTGAATCTGCCACTGTGCCATTGCCATTCAATGGAAAAACCACCAGTCATTGCCATGCAACGGTAATAATAACTTTGCGGAGTAAATGTGCGGGGGAAAGTGTGTACACTACTGCTATTCACACAGAATGACTTTCAAAATCCACAGAAAAATCTGCTATAAGCGTGGCCCAATAAAATAAAGAATCAATTTGTTACCAACTAGCTTCTGTAACTTTGGGTTGGCGCATGGAGTCTCGTCTGCCCATGTTAGCATGAGGATCTTTCTATTTCAAACATTACTCAGCAAATAACAAGATTTCAAAATGTCAGGACACTTAAGAGCTGTGGAACACTGCAATATTCAACACGTAAGACGGACCCACTGTATAGAAGTGACAATGTTTTCATAACTCTTTAACTCTCTTAAACAAGATTTTCAGGGCTATCCAGTTGAACATAAGCTTCATTGTCCCTTGTCACAAGGCCTGTTCCCTGTTCCCATCTGTATAACATTTGGCTCAAGATTTTATCCTGTGCTTTGTGGCGAGCCCCTAATTGACTAAAAAGTGAAGCAGTCTGTTTTAAATGCACTAGTGCCCCCTTTAGGCTATATCCTGTTTCATTGTATAACAGCTTGAAAACATGCAATTCATGCGAAAGGTCTATTCTCTGGTATTACATTTTGTCCACCTGGAACTTTCAATCACTGGCACATTGTGTTTTTATTAGTTGAATACTGACAGATAACTTTCCCAGTGGGGAACTATAATTAAATATCCTCAATGACAGATAATGGTAAAAAAAGAAAAATAAGAACCTCCATCTATGGTTCGTAAAACCAGGATTGACCTCAGGAGGTGAAAGAATAACAATTTTCACTAACATTTCTCAGAAAATGCTGTTTCTTTATACAGTGTTCATTTCACTCCCTGTAAAATCTTCAAATGCAGTTATATTGATTGGATTTATTTAGTTATCCTGAGTGGACATATTACCAACACAGGTCCCTCTGGCAAGACTCCAACAACTGACCTTGTCACACACAACTCCTCACCACACCCCCTTACAGATAATGAGTGTGGCTTGTTTCAACTCTAACTGTGCAGCAATGCTTCGAGGCTGATGGAGAGAAGAAAAGGACTTATATACCCTGGCTATGCTTTTTCACCTGAGCTTTACATGCCTGTGGCTTTGAGTGATCAGGCTTTATTCATTTTACATTTGGAATGGAAGTGTTTGCCTTTTCCCCACAGCAATAGAAACATACTCAAAACAGACATGAAACACACACACACATACACACACACACACACACACATTAAGAACAGCAATTACAATTGGCCGCAAAACATGAATCTATCAGACATTTGATAGTCTTATTGGCACTAGTGTTTCTAACTTAAGGTCACTTTGCTAGATATTTCATCAGTGTATAGTAGTCAAAAGCAGTTTGACCTAATTCTTCTATGACTGTCCTGTGAATGTGAACTGTTTTTGTCCACAGATTTTTTAGGTTATATAGAACGTTATTACAGGACATCCAGATGAGCTGTATAAAAGACAAAGATGTGTGAAAAACTTTGCAGTAGTAAAGAAATGCAAAGCTGCATGATAGTCTGAATACCGAGGTATAATGCAGCTTTTCGATCACAAGAGTTAATAATATAATTTAGCAGGAAATATATTATTATGTGTCCAATAATGACAGTATATAATAACCCCACATATGGCCCACAGGTTCATGTTTGTCCTTAAGACATCCCAGTGTTGAGGGCAGTCCTCACTCCCTGTAATAAGCCCATTTTATCCCAGCAACCATCCCCACATTGACATAATGTAAACATGCCTACATTCACAGCTATAATTTAGACTAAAATAAGCACATCCTTTTGGTTTGGCTGCATACTTTGTTCTACGAGAGACTAAGGTCATTAATGTCATATGGTGCAACATTGTTTAAAGCCGTTTATCTGAGCATTGAGTATTAATTCAATGCTCAGATAAAAATAGAAATACAACTACTGTATACCTTAATGACGGTGGCCCGGAATTGCAAAACACAACCACTAATACAAGTACACACCCCTAATACAAATACAGTTGTGCTAATCAGTTTGCACACCCTGGCAGAAATTGTGAAATTTGGGAATTTATTTTGAAAATATGACTGATCATGCACAAAAACTGCCTTTTATTTATGGATGGTGATCATACCAAGCCATTTATTATCACATTGTTGTTTGGCTCCTTTTTAAATCATAATGATAACAGAAATCACCCAAACCACATTATAATGTGATATTGTGTTTTCAGCGATTTTACAGTGACTTGTACAAGTAAAATATAATGGTGTCCAGTTGTACAAATACCAGAAGAGAGGGAGGACTGCAGACTCTGACATGCATGATGCGCTCATGTTTAAATATAATGGCGTGAAAAGGACACCATCAAGAACAAAAAGAATCATTAACAACGATGCCTGAAATGTTAAGAAAAATAGTGTTTTCCAGCTGTGCAAGATTGGTGAATTAGCACAGATGAAGTTGGAACAAAAGAAAGTCTTGATGGCTGGGGACAACAGTCGTAAGGCGGGAAAAGAGACAAATGACACAATCAGAATGGACGAAGAGGCATTTTGTTTGGCCACCTTGCCGAATGACGGCAGTCACAATATGGCGTCCCTTTCAAGGGACTCCGGAATTATGGGTGACACAAGGTACTGATGTGAGCTTTCATAATCATTGATTAAGAATTCTTCCATGTTTATTTCCAAAAATGTATCGTACCTAAACATTCAAGAAAGCTGGAACCTGATCTCTTTCCTCATTAATGGCCAGGCATTTTTGTGCATTGTCATGTAAATTTGAGCCAAACGCATTTACTGAGTTGATAATGTTTTATTCTGTTGAGGCTGCCACCAAGGGGGAGGTGTCTCACGACAATGTGATTAGGCCTTTACCATGCCAACCATATGGTAACTTGCTGCCGTGTGCTGAGCTGTAAGCTAGTACATGTGAGGGAATCTAATCTGAGTGATAAATTAGAACTCTGTACAATGATGATTATCTCAAGGTTTTCTTACAACACTTTAAAATATTGTGTTTTCTCTCTACTTGTCTGCGTAGGTTAAGTGGTAGAATGAAGAAACCACATGGTAATAGTCTTTGTTAATGGCGGATGTCTTAAGGGCTCTACCCTGACTCTAGGTGGTTTCAAAACCATACATTTCAACGTAAAAGCTATTGAGAGGACAATATATTTCACTTTCACTTAATGTTTGATTATCCCAAAAAACTTTAATGTTGGGCAAACTACCACAGTTGAGACCAGTCTGAGCACTCAAGTTGAACCCTGATTGGGAAACAATCTTTGGGGCCATCCCAGGGGGTCTTTCCCCTTTCCGGGGCCCATGGCTTAAGCCAGTTATGGTGAGCCAGAAGTAAAGGCCAAATGCATTTTTCAATGTAGGTATATGAAATTGCAAATTAATTATTAAAAAATCATACAATGTGATTTTCTGGATTTTTAGATTCCGTCTTTACAGTTGAAGTGTGTTATGGAAATTGCATCGATAGACACTCAAAGGAGTAAGACAGAGACAAAATTCTCTTGGCACAATTAGAAGTTTATTTGCAAATAGAGAGACGCGTCAAACACTTACAGAATAATCATTCGAGGAGCCTCTAAAGTAAATTACATGAACAGCTCGTATTTATTATAGTTAAAAGGGGTGTGGCAAGATGCCACCCATCAATCTTAGGTCACACAGGTGGGAGGGTTATCCCCCCACCTTATCCTTCCTGCCATAATGTTCACTGTTGTGTTTACCTAAAGAGACATCTGCCCATACCGTCCCCCAACAATCACATTCCTAAGGTACAAAGGACAGATACCCTTAATGGTTTAGCCAGTTGAGCAGATGGTCAGAGAACCTAATGATTCTCTGAAATAATACAGATGCATGTCACAACCAAAGACCAGAGTTACATACCAGGTAATAGATAAGCAAACATGTCTCCAAAATACATTAGTTAAGAAATTGCCACAACAAGTGTACCTATAGTAAAAGTTACAGACCTCTACATGCTTTGTAAGCAGGAAAACCTGCAAAATCAGCAGTGTATCAAATATTTGCTCCCCCCACTGTACATAAGTGTTACCTAGCAGCAATCAATAGAGGTATTGACTATTATAGATACATCAGTGCAATAAGCTTATGAATGGTGTCATATTAAGAACATTCCCACACAGCATGAAATATATCAGGAGGATAATGTGATCGTATACATAGCAGTTTAAAAAAAGTACCACACAATTAGCATCAATATTGGTTGCGCTTGAGTTGTCATTCATATTCACTGCAGGTTGCCTTCTCTCACCTGAATGGTCCGCCACCCCTTTCAGATATCCAGAGACCTGGTTCTGGACTTCCTCATCAATGGTAAATATGGACTTCCTCATCAGTAATAAATATGGTGAAACAAAGTAAACATTGCAGCAATTACCAGATCAACATGTATTGCAGGTTTAGCAAGTCTAGCAAAATGTTACTGCCAAGAGTTAGCTATCACACATGTGGGTAACATTACACAAAGAAAGTCAATTTAGCTAAGATTATGTATACATTTATATAAGTTACAGTGAATAAACACATTATTTATAACATTCTAACTTGTTGATACACTAAGAAACATGGTTTAGCCAAGTTACCTAACAATGTTACCATTTCTGTTAAATTGTTGGTATGCGAAGAGTCACAAAACATCCAAACTTGTTGATACATTAAGAAACAAAAAATAGTAGGCTATTGATCTTGTGGACACATGAAGAAACACAATGGTTAGGTATTTCATCTCAGGCCAATGCTGTTTTTTTCAAACTTGTTATCCAGCCAATGGTTTTGAACTTGCATCCAGCTGCAGTGACTTTGACTAAATAATTCTAATTTTAATAGAATCATGCAAACTGTCCTTGTTTAACATAAAACAGTCAATACGATCTTAATCACTAGCCTAACAACGCTTAACATTAGTTACAGTATTTGTAATAAGGCAAGCGGACAATAATTTTCAGTCCGATGTTGCAAGAAAACTTGACCTTCATCTGTTTCGGGATTTCATCAAATTGTAATAAAACTATGTCATAAACTACGTTGTACTGTCCAGTTGAGAGCATATAGCTTATACTTTACAACATTGGAAAAAGTATTGTTAATTTTTCTGAATGAGACTTAAAGAACCAAGTCACTAAATTGATCCAGTTTTACTACAACGTGGGATTCCTAGCTTACAAAATGGCGATTGTCTCGCCTTACACGCAATTCACATTCGCTACAGCACCATCTACAGCGGTGTTTAAACACAGTAAAGAACTGTCCCCCATGAAGCGATTCGAGGCTAGGCGAGTGATTGAGCCGGTACCATGAAGTGGAAAAGGGTCATTCATTTTGGAAAAAAATTATAGTAAGGAATGGCCAGAGACGGCTGTTTCTATGTGTGTACTTTACATGTCTACATGAAGGTCTTTACACAAGCTATAGTGCATGAGTCAAAGTCTATTTTATTTATAAACAACCAAAATTGTTGACCAAAATTCAGTACACTAAGATTTAACAATATTAAAATAAAGTTAATACAAATAACCAGGTCAAAAATAAAAGGGGTACAATAGCGTCTATGCTGTAAGAATATGGCAACACAAGCAGATGCAGCAGATCACAGCACACAACCACTCTTCGGCGGCTAGCTGCCAGCTTAAAGCAGTTGGGCCACTGGTGGAAAGCCGCCGCTGATGCAAATTGAGACCAGGAGAAAAGCGACAAAAGGTGGTGGGCCGCTGGCGATAGGACATTATAGCCTTTAGTTACGTGGGAGGAACCGCTGGGGTCGGGTGCGCTGCCGAATGGGTGGTAGTGAAGGCCGGGGGCCTCGACGGACAACACCCAGGGGGCATGGGCTGGCTCTGGGGACGTGGAACGTCACCTCTCTGTGAGGGAAGGAGACAGAACTTGTGGGGGATGTGGGGTGTTAGCAGTTAGATCTGGTGTGGCTTACTTCCACGCAGTCTCGTTTCTGAAACCATACTCCTGGATAGGGGATGGACTCTATTCATCTCGGGAGTTACCCAGGGTGTGAGGCACCGGGCAGGGGTTGGGATATTCATAAGCCCCCGGCTGAGCGCAGCTATGTTGGAGTTCACCACAGTGGATGAAAGGGTCGCCTCCCTACACCTACGGGTTGTGGGGGGAAAACTCTGACTGCTGTTTGTGTGTATGCCCCGAACAGCAGTTTGAAGTATCCGGCCTTCTTGGTGGCCCTAATGGAGTCCTGTACGGGGCTCCAGTAGGGGACTCCATAATTCTGCTGGGATAGTTCAATGCGCACGTGGGCAATGATGGAAACACCTGGAGAGGCATGATAGGGAGGAACGGCCTCCCTGATCTAAACTCGAGTGGTTGTTTGTTGTTAGAGTTCTGTGCTAGTCATGGATTATCTATAATGAACACCATGTTCAAACATAAGGATGCTCATAAGTGTATGTGGTACTAGAGCACCCTAAGCTGAAGGTCGTTGATCGATTTTGTGATCGTGTCATCGGATCTGAGACGAAAAGAGAGCTGAGCTGGAAGGCAAAGCTTTCGATATACAGGTCAATTTTCATTCCTACCCTCACCTATGGTCATGAGGGCATGGTCATGACCGAAATAACTAGATTGTGGGTACAAGCGGCTGGCATCTTCCTTAGAGATAGGGTGAGACGCTCAGTCATCCGTGAGGAACTTGGAGGAGAGACGCTGCTCCTTTGCATTGAAAGGAACCAGTTGAGGTGGTTCAGGCATCTGTTAAGGATGCCCCCAGGACGTCTCCCTTGGGAGGTGTTCCAGGCACGTCCAGCTGGGAGGAGACCTCGGGGTAGGCCCAGGACAAGGTGGAGAGATTATATTTCGACACTGGCCGGGGGAATGCCTCGGGATCCCCCAGTCAGAGCTGGCAAATGCAGCTAGGGTAAGAGACGTTTGAGGTCTCCTGCTGGAGCTGCTGCCCCGACAACCAGTGGATAAGTGGATGAAGATGAGATCAAAACAAAGTTAACATGTTAAAAAACACAAACATTCACTAACGCCATCAAAGACATCAATGTCCAACACAGTCGCTTGTGCAAAGGAATTATAAACCAAATAACCTATTAACAAATTTGTCTAACATTGCTAAACAGCTTTCAAATTTGACTTTACCACAGTACCATCACACAGGTCTGCGAAATTGGCTATCATGCATTTATAATATCCTTTAGTTTCTTGGCACATGCCTGACTAAAATATGGTTAACCCCACAGGGGATAAGCTGCACAACTAAATTATAGGAGTGAAAAACTCCAGGCCCCATGGTGTACCCACTGCAACCACCAGGGCAACTGTATTAGCATAGCTGCAGCTCAGACATTTTGCATTTTTTCAGGATAATGGCCAAACTAGCTCATAGCATACAAACAATGTCTTGATTAACCTCCTAAATTTTAGGGAATTCACAAACTTACAGGCATTTTTATTCCAAATAGTGGTGGTCAGCCAGACCCTAAATCACAATTATTATGCATTTTCTTTGACCACGTCTGTTGTTCTGTTGATTGTTCAATCAGCAAAAATGGGGAATGACTTTAGTTCTCTACCCTCACTTCAGTTGGTTTCAAAACCATACATTTCAACATTAAAGCTACTGAGGAGGAAAATATATTTATCTTTCACTTAATGTTTGATCATCCCAATACTGAATATGCTTGTGTGGGTGAAACAGAAATATCTGACATGGTCCTCAGACTATCCATTCAATTTAGCTGACATCATTTGTTAACTAAAGATTTAGATGTAGTGTCCAACTCATCTAATATTTTAGCTGATTGTAAAAATGTGCTTATCATTATCTACACAGAAACTCAACATTAGGGTGGAAATTAAGAAAACTCTTAAGGAAAAACATATGACACCACCAAAATCAAGGTACAATAAGCAATCCAAAGGACACTCAATGTAGACCTTAAACACTTACATCAATACCCTATTTGTTTGTTAGTCAATTGACCATCTTAGAATTAAAACTCCATTAACGAGTACCAGTTATCGTTGGTAAATACAAATCAGAGAAACTGCATGATTTAACCAAACTCAATTCAGCATTTAAAATACAACATCTAATTTTATTGTGGGGAGTAAACTCGCTTTAGCTGTATTACCCTCCTTTTTAGGCTGTAACTATATTGGATTAAAAAAACCAGTCCTCATGGGAAACAGGGTGTCTCCAAACTATCAATATGTGGATTCTTCATTCTACCACTTGTACAATATATAAGGAGAGAGAAAACTATAATTTAACCTTTTGTTAAGACAACAATGAGACTATTTTACCTGATAAGAAATTCATTGTACCAATTTTCATGTGATGTGATTCATCACTAGGTTTCAGATGTACCCTTCGTGTGCTAGCAAACTGCTCAACATGAAACAAATGGTTATCATGTGGTGGGCCTGTTAAAGCCTATCCACATTGTCATAAGACCATTGAGGCCTAACTATTTTCAACCTTATCATCAACGCAATAAATACGTTTGACTCAAAATTACATAGAGAACATAGCAAAGAACATAGCAAAGCACAACAAAACAGGCTATTTCTTGAATACCTATAAAACATGTTCAGTCCTCTATGTTGACTAGACGGCATTATATTTTTACTTGTAAAAGTCACTATATAATTGCCAAAAAATACAATATCACTCTAATCCTCAAAAGGAAAATACAGTGTCATCATACCATGGCGACACAAAATACAGTTCAGCACTGAAAACACTGGTCAACATCCCACCAAGTTGAGACGGACTGTCCGCACTTGCAGACATATTTCACACGATAAACACTGTGACCTAGTCGGGTTGTCATAGGGCTTGTTCGACTAACGCTTATGCATTCTTGACAGTTTGTTATATGGCGTAGTTTCACGTAGTTCAGTTGATCTCAGCAACCAGTAACCAGGAAAACCACTTCTTCCTAAAGATTCCAAATCGAGCCCCTTAGTGCTCCATTGGAAGTTCAGTAGAATCGGTCACGGCATCATGCTGTTAGAAATCAGCCGTTTCATATAGTGGTTGTAGTAATAAATCGGGTACCCAGTTAACAAGGGAGAGAATAGATCATTTGTTTATTGCAGCATTAGATAGTCTTGTTCATGAGGTTACGGACCTGGTCTTCCATACACAACCTTAATCTCAAATATAGTGTGGGAAAAGCA
Organism: Esox niger; assembly: GCA_016801105.1. Lineage (NCBI taxonomy): Eukaryota > Metazoa > Chordata > Actinopteri > Esociformes > Esocidae > Esox > Esox niger. Next base: position 23,983 of record JACXGJ010002776.1, on the reverse strand, counting down.
ATCTCCCAGCTGCCTCAACCTAAAGGAATTTGTGGCCAAACTAAGTATGTTTTTTTTGTCTCATGCATCGGACAGGGTGGCATCTCGGAAACTCCTACACCTCTGCTAGTTCTTCCGTAGTGTGGCAGATTACATTATTGAGTTTCACACTCTGGCTGCCAAGAGCAACTGGAATCAAGATTCTCTGTTCAACACTTTGGTCCACAAGTTATCTGACAGCATGAAGGATGAGCTAGCGGCTCGAGGGCTTCCCAAAGACTTGGATTCCCTGGTTTTGCTGTCCACTTACATAGACAGCCACCAATGATACCGCAACTGGGAGAAAATATTAACCCCCACTGTCTGCTCAACAACACGGAAGTCCCTGACATTTTGGCAGCCATGACTATTCAGAATTATCCGAGCCCTTCGGAGAATCTCTCAAGCCCCTGAGTTCTTTACTCCCGAGCCCATGGAACTAGTAACGACTAGACTGACCCGCTGAACGAGAGAGGAGGATCTGTATGGCAGAGCTGTCTGTATTGCTGGAACCTGTGCCATTTCATCTCTGCTTGCCCATCAGTAGGTGTGGGACTGCTGGTGGGCTAGGCTGAGACCTGTTAGGTTCTGTCCATATTTGATCCATGAACAAAATGAATGCAACCAGAAGTCAGGTTAGAGACATTTATTCAGCTTGAGGCTACGATGTTAACCTTTCATGGAACTTTCATTTTTCTCAAAGAATTACACAGTTAACAGTTTTTCATGCCAGGACACATGGGAGGCGGTCAATGGTCATAACCAGCCATTACACAGTCAAATACCCTACATTTGAAAGGGAATATGGCACTATTAAACATAACAGGATGGTTGTTGTAATTTTGACTATGTAAAAGAAAATTATGACTATGTAAAAGAAAAATTGTATCGGTCTCGAGGCGCAAGTTCTACCGTGTTTTTTTATTTTTACATGCATGGGATTATCATCAAAATACAACCACACACGCGTGGTTGAAAATCGAGGAAAAATCAAAGTACCTCAGTCCTGCTATCACGTTTTATAGTCCCCATCCTTTGCAACCCCCTACTCATTACCTTACAATAACAAAACTTACATTCCTCTGCTACTTAAGACCTGTCACGCCTCCGGGCATGCACAGGCGCGCGCGCTCCTGAACTACTGACGCGCACCTGTTCCCACACCTGTTCCCGATTAACACTCACGCACCTGTTCCTACTCTCCTCATCACCTGCCATATATATGCACCTCCCTGCCACTTCTTCCCGGCCGGATCAATGGTTTATGCACGCATACCACATCCCGCACTGTCTTCGAACAGACTTCCTGTGTACCGACCTATCGCCCGTTCCCGACTATTCTGCCTGAGCCCTGCCTGTACGTATGTTCTCCGCCGGAATCCCAATCCCTCGCCTGCCCCCGACTACTCTGCCCGTTCCGACTGTACTGCTGCCACCCGCAAGTTCACCGACCATCTGCCTGTCCCCGACTACTCGTTCTGCTGTTCGTCTGTACTTTCGCCACCGATTCGCAGGACACATCGCACACCATCCCCAACGGTTCATTCTCTCTCTCCCCTTTCCAGTCCGCGCTTGGGTCCTTACCTGCGTTCCTGACAAGGCCCACCCCTTATTCTTTCATTGTGACTTGTGTAAGTTTCACAGCATACAAGAAATACCTGTATATAAATGAATATAAAAGACAATAAAATACAGGAACACAAAAGTGACTACTTAAGAAAGTAGTAGTATTATGACAAGATTCTGGCCTTAACCTCCAAAATTCCATCACAACTATTAAGCAACTTAAAAAAAAAGTATCAATGACCAATGTTAAGGTAGTGATCATATGTAGTCCTCTACCTGCTTTGTGAGGAATGAACATACATACAGATAAGGTTATAATACCAATCAATTTAGGAAAACTATTGATTGTTAGGAATGAAACTAAATTCCCATCAAATGTCCTGTAGTTCTATTCTTCAATATACTCTGTCTAGTATCGGTGTTAAAAAGTTCCTACATTAGTAATTGCAGTCAGTGTGATGTGGACACAGCAAATTGCCTGGTTGTCCTTACAGGTGTTAGAAATCAGCCATGTTGTATAGTGGTGGTAATAATAACTCGCGTACTCGGTTGTCAAGGGAGAGAGTATTCAATGTTTATTGCAGCATATTGATAGTCTATTAGCACATGATGTTACAGGCTGAAACTCTTCCCAACTCTCCTCCGTCTCTCTCTACTCTCTCAACTCTAATGTGGGTTCAAGCTGTTAAATACCTTGAGGGGCGTGTTAACCTAGCAAAGCCAAGACACTAACCCCCACACCAAATGGTCTATGTAAACATTCCTGTGATTACCAGAGCGCATCCTACAAGGATAATCTAAACAAAGGGTTTCCCTGTTTATCTCAATATCTAGGCACATTCACTTCAAATGAAACGTACATTCATATTGTTGTTGTTAATTCTCAGATCCCACACAGGTCAGTGAAGGTGTGTAAAGCAACTGTGAGTATCCAACTCTTCAACAACCCAAGATTAACACTGTCATTCGCTGTGATGGGATCATGTCACTCTTCCAGTCAACTGGCCTGTGATACTCTGAACTGTAGTATGCGGAGTCCTTTTAGGACTCTCTTCTCATCTTGTTGTCAATGGTTCATCTGGAAATTAGTGTGGTTCAACAGTCCATCTGATTTTCATCCACTGAGTGTTGTTCCGTCCACTCCCAACAATGAAGACTATAGATCAGTCCGTAAAACTTGTGGAAATTAGAAGTTCCATCATTGGAGTGAAGCTTACACCCTATTTAGACAAGTTCTAAAAGTCTATGTCAAATTTTATTTTCCATCCAGAATTGGCTTGGTTGATGTTTCATTCAATGTGCTATATTTATGCCCGATAGCACATGGCAGTGGAATGAGATTTAGATTGTCCGATCACACTTGACTTTGCTTAGCCAAATCTACATTTTTTACATCTATGCTATTCCACCCTTAAAATGTTAGACCTTACATTAAACAAATAAACTAATTAAAAACAAATCCTAAGCATGGAAGATGCTAAACATAGCAGATTTCAATTCTCCATTATAATTATGCAAAAAAAACTTGTCATGTAACTCCTTAAAAGTACACATTTGTTTTGCTTTGTGCCATGAGCTCAACTCTTTTCAATCATAATCAATGATCATTAAGTCAATGGAAAGTGACACAATGAGTAAAAGCAGAATCACGGCGAATATGGCCACAGGAGGCGCCATCCTAAACCAACACTGGCCATCATTTTGGGATGGACATATTAAGTAGATAATTGGTAATAGGGATGGATCTAGAATCTATTCGATATGGAGTTGCATACTGTATATTCATCAAAACAACAAATTGAAAATGTGAAAAACTTTCACTAACACAATTAAAGACATCAAATTGTCAACATGGTCAGTTGTGTGAAGGAATTATAAACAATATCAACCACTGACACAGTTGTCTTACAGAGTTAAACAGCTTTCAAATTCTTTAATTGGCTATTGTGCATTTATAAATTCCTGAAGTGTCTTGGCACACGCTTAACTAAATTGGTTTGCCCACAAGAGGATAAGCTGTGCAACTAAACTGTAGGAGAGAAAAACTCCAGCCCAATTCCAGTGGTATATCTACTGCAACAAACAGGGTGATTATATTAGCATTTTTACAGCCAACGACCAAACTACCTTGTGACAAAAAACACTGTCTTTATTAACCTTCTACATTTAAGTAAAATTCTCCAACTTTCATTCATTTTAATTCCCAATAGTGGCGGTCAGCCAAACACCCTGTGGTTCTATTGAAAAAAATGACTATCATCAATGGGGTTGACTATTGGTCTCTACCCTCACAGCAGTTGGTTTCAAAACCATACATTTTAATGTTAAAGCTATTGGGTGGAACATGTGTTTAACCTTCACTTAATGTTTGATTATCCCAAAACTGAATAAGCTTATGTTGAGGAAATGACCACAGTTGAGACCAGTCTGAACACAAAATTTTAACCATTAGTAATAGGCTATCCTGATTCATTGGGAGAGGTTGTTTGGGGTCATCCTAGGCCCCCTTCCTGGAGCCCTTGACTTCAACCACATATGGTGAGCCATTAAAAAGGTGTGTTGACAAAGACCTAATTCAAAGGAATACACCAGTGGGAGCCATTCCTCGTTGATAACCAATTTCAGTCCTCCTGCAATACAGTATACCCCTGTCGTAATACTCTGCCTTCATGTCTGAGATGTTATTGCAATTTAGGTGTAACTTTGTCCCTGAACATTGTCGTATCCTACCGCTAAGGTCCCTGCTAGGTCTATCCTTCCCCCCTCGGACTTTGTGTTCCCCAAAATGACATGGACCTGTCTGATCATTTCTGTTCATCATTTATCACCCCGAATGTTCCAGTAAACTCGATTTCTGTTAGGAAAAGGTACATTATTGAGAGTACCAATGCTCAGTTTATGGAAGCCATAGCTATCTCTCCAACAATAAATGCTGAGTCAATTGATGTACTCCTTGATAGTTTTTATTTAAAAAAAATTGAATGTCATGGATCGTGTTGCACCGATAAAGTTAAAGAAAACTATGAGCAAACAGAAGACACCATGGAGAAACACCATGATGGTAAGTGCCCATAAAAGAGAATGTAGGAAAGCGTAACGTAAGTGGAGGAAAACTAAACTTCAAATTCACTATGAAATCTATTAACAAAGCCTTGGTAGCTGCAACACTGAGTAACACAGGGCCAGACAGCAAGATATATCGGGAATGATCAACAAGAATATCAATAATACCCACACTCTGTTTGTCATGGTCAACAAGCTTACAAACCCAATAAAGCAGATCAGAACACATGTTCACTGTGAAATGTAATGAATTTGCATGTTTCTTTAGTGAAAAAATTTAAAGTATTAGACCGACCATCAGAACTACGCAGTCAAACAAGGACACTGTACCATCACAACGATCACTCAATTTTGTGACCTCAAGCGGTCTCAGAGACAAATTTCAGTCAGGCTTCCGATCTCACCACAGTACTGAAACGGCACTGATTAAAGTCTTAAATGGACCATTTCGGTTTCAATCTCCATATGCTACCTCTCGGCCAAATTCTACAGAACAACAACATAAACTACCACAGCTATGCCGATGATACTCAAATATATATGGCTCTCAAACCGTATGAAAACAGCTATAGACTCTCTGTGTCACTGTATAAAGCATAAATACCTTGATGAACTAAAATTGTCTACAATTATACCAAGATAAAATTACTGTGAGATTATTGTGTTTGGCAACAAAAATTAAAGAACATGTATTAGTAAATATTCTTGATTCTTTTTTGTCCCTTCTAACATTATTTGCTTAACATAAAATATCTTACAAATTCGGCTGTCAAATACTTGCCTCTGAGACCCAGCTGAAATGTGAGATTTTGGGGTTCCAAATGCCTTGTCTTTGTGAGACAAAAAGTGGGTGAGTAGATGATCTCTGCATCTGTGGTTCCCACCAAGCATAAATGAGGAGGTGTGATGGTGGGGGGTTGATTTGCTGATGACATTGCCTGTAATTTAGATATCAAGGCGCACTCCAGCTTGGCTACCATTGGATTCTGCAGTGATACACCATCCCATTTGATATGCACTTAGTGGGACTATCATTTATTTGTGCTTAGTGGGACTATCAAGCTCTCATTCAAGCAAAGGGTGGCTACTTTGAAGAATCTTAAATATGTGTTTTGATCTGTTTAACATTTTATTTGGTTACAACATGATACCATATATGCTATATCATACTTTTGATTTCTTTGCCATCATTCTAAAATGTGGAAAATAATCACAAATGAAATTGCCTTAAATGAGTAGATGTGTCCAAACTTGACTGGTTATGTATTTCACGCAGTTGTATTCAAAAACACCGTTCTGAACACTGCATATTTTCAAAGTTACAAATACATTGCATGCTTTATAGGGTTTCAGAAATATAAGAATTATGATAGACATCAAGAAGGAATTGAAACGCTTTCTCTTTGCACAGGGAAAATAATAAAGTAAATAAAAATATGGAATTAAGGAATTCAACTCAACAAGCTAAATGTTGTTAAAACTATATTCACTGTATACAGGGGAGTGTAGCTACTTTTTAAAATTGATTTATTAATTAAATATTTATTTCAAGGCTAAAGTTTCAAAATAATCATTTGTCTGCTTTCTGTGTCTTTCTCTGTCTGTTTCCATGTGTGTTACACAAAAAGCTTTGAAATAAAGACAATAGTTTGCAGAAAGACAAAAGACAGATATAATACCTCAATCATAATAAAAATGTGTCAGAATGTAAATTTACGTTTGTTGAAATGCACAGGCACATGTACAGAGGCAACAATTTGCTTCTTTTTAATTAGTAGAGCAATCAACTAGTAGGAGGATAAATTATTCTTTCTAATCATCTGTCAGCCACTCTCATTGTTTTGCGAGTGCTCATCTCAAAATAATTGCAATGAGCATGCACTGATAGCATCTGACCTTGCCCTTTTCCTAGTACCATTTTAGCACTCTGTTGGGTGACATTGCCTTCACAGACCTCATACCCCATATATGCCTGTCCCTCCATCAACTCCTGCCTAACTTCATAAGGCCCCCATATTACTTAACGTGCCAACAACAAGGTTTATTTTTTTGAGGATACATTTTCTAGCATTCTCTGCCAGAGACAATATTATGCTGGAAATATACAGGTATTAACTATAAGATTTAAGATGATAAAATAAAGTGCTGGCCATTGACAGAGTCAAACAAAGTAGATATTGTGTGCACAGCCCCACTTATGAAACACATGTGGGGAAACTCAATCACTAAATATTATTTCCACACCCCTATATTCCAGGTGATTTGCTCCCCTTCATTTATCTTCTGCCCTTTAATTTCAATGCCACATTCATTTCATGGTGATTTTCCCGCTGTGACACTTTAAACAGATGCTTAATCTGACCAGGTTTTTTCTGTTTGTTTGGTTTATACAGCTGGGACAGGGTAAATTGAATATGCAGTATATTTCCCAACAACATTCTCAAAACATCAGTGTAAGAAAGAAGTAAATACATGTTGGAGTAAATATTTATGAAAAGCTGCAGTTCAAATTATATATTAACTAGTATTGATAAATATATCCCTGTTAAGTAGTATTGATAAATATTTCTCAATCAATCCCTGATCTTGGAAGCACAAAGGTTAGAAGCAGGGCAGTAGTCAGTCTCTGGTCCAATGGGGACATCTGGTGGAGAATGAGTGGAGAGTTGATGGCTTCAGTATTACAGATACCCCAGAGACAGGACAGAAGCAATGTCCCGTTAAATATGGTGGTGTTTTCATGAATTTGACTAGGGGCAGGCCTTTCATAACATGTGGAGAATGATAATAAGAACACCAAACAAGTGTGTTCAATCACTTGAGCCTAGTTTTTACAAGGTCTACGTTTCGTATCTCACATTTTGTGTTTGCAAACAGATTGATATTTACATTATTGTGTAGTGTAGCCATGTGACAATTTCCCCAGCTGAGAACCTGAGAGTTAGCACACTACCTTTTTAAGCAAGCCCCCCAAGGGTCCGATCACATTACTATGCTCATTTATCTTGGTTAAAGCCCACAAACCTCTCCTGGCTTGTGTTGAGGTAGGACTTGTCAACATTATGCTACATACCAAGCCGAATAGAAGAAGACTCAAGATCATTTTGTTGTGTAAACCTGCAGATATCGATAGTTTGAGACAGCACCTTCTTTTGTTGCGTGCCTAATATTTTTGATCACTCAATCAAATGTATTTTATAATGCTGTTTTTACATCAGCAGTTGTCACAAAGTGCTTTCACAAAACACCCAGCCTTAAACCCCAGGGAGCAAACAACAGTAGTGATGAACTTCAGTGGCTAGGAACAACTCCCTAAGAAAGCCGAAAGTTAGGAAGAAACCTAGAGAGGAACCAGGCTCCGAGGGGTGACCGGTCCTCTTCTGGCTGTGGCGGGTGAACATATTAAGAGTCCAAATTGTAATAGTTTGATGCATGTGGGCTAAGCTCAGAGTCTTGTGGGCGAATCCAGATCAGAAGTGTAAGAAATCAGCCATGTCGTATAGTGGTAGTAATAATAACTCGAGTACTCGGTTGTCAAGGGAGAGAGTATTCAATGTTTATTGTAGCATATTGATAGTCTATTAGCACATACTGTTACAGGCTCAAACTCTTCCCTACTCCCTTTGTCTCTCTCTACTCTCTCAACTGTAATGTGGGGTACAAGCTGTTAAATACCTTGAGGGGTGTGTTTACCTAGCAAAGCCAAGACACTAACCCCCACACCAAATGGTCAATGTAAACATTCCTGTGGTTACCAGAGTGTAACCAACAGGGAAAATCTTAACTTTCTGTTATTCTCAATATCTAGGCACATTCACTTCTAATGAACCATACATTCATATTGTAGTTGTTAATGCTCAGATCCTACAGAAGCATGACCAGATGGACAAGGGCAGGGACACACAGGAGGAGGAGGGGGATCAGCAGAGTGGCAGCTAAAATCATCAGGTATTGTCTTGATCTACAACACAACCAGGAGGACTTTGGACAGGGACCGCAATGAGTCAAGCCTGGTACTCCGCAGGTGTGGGTTAAGACCTCATGTCCTCCTAAGTTTAAAATGACAGAAAACAGGAAAAATTTTGACCCTACTCCCCCAGAACAATAATATAGCAGCGTGAGACCTTGGGGCTGAGACAGGGGGTTCCAGTGACACTGTGGCCCTATCTGGAGGAGGCCCTGGACAGGGCCCAACAGGCAGGAAATCAATCCACCCATATTGTCAAGCATCAACTGAAAGGACACACACCAACCGCAGTCATCCTGAATGACGGCAGAGTATTGTTGTCAGCAGAGTATAGCCCAATTGTACCAGTGTGCAACAGAGAGACAACAACAAGCCCAATATGGGTTTCCAGTCTCTCTAAGAGAAGGGAGTGATCAGTAGTGTAAAAAGCAGCACAAAGATCAAGAAGCAACAGGACGGATGCGGAAGCTTTGTCTGAGGCCATAAGAAGGTCATTTGTTACCTTCACAAGTGCAGTCTCAGTTCTTTGATGGGGTCTGAAACCGGACTGGAGCAATTCATAAATGTTATTTGTCTTCAGGAAAGCATTCAGTTGTTGGGAAACACATTTTGCTAAGATTTTTGAGAGGAATGTGAAGTTCAATATTGGCCTATAGTTTTTTGAAGTGCCTGGATTCAGATTAGATTTTTTTTAAATAGTCTTAATTTCTGCAGTTTTTGTGTGTTTGGAACACATCCGGAGGAAAAGGAGCAATTTATTATGTTTAACATTGGCTGACCTAGAACCAAAAATAGCTCCTTGAGAAATGTTGTTGGAATCAGATCTAGTTGAAAATTTGTGGGTTTAGAATTCATGACAAATTTAGTGAATGTGTCGAGCAATACGGGTTCAAAATGTTCCAGAGTCCCCATTGACACCTGGTCAGGGAGGTTCAGAACATTCTCAGGACAAGTGAGATTTTGGGGACTGTAATTATTTGAGGAGTTAGTTATTTGTTTTCTAATGGTGATGAGAAAACTTTTCATCAAAAAGGTTAATGTATTCATTACAGCTAAAGTGAAGACCCACATCACTTGCTGAGCATTGCTTTTTAGTTAATTTTGCATTTGTATCAAAGAGACATTTTGGATTGTTTTTGTTCACCTCAAAAAGGTTGAAGAAATACGCTGATCAAGTAGATGTGACTGCTTATCGGTATTTAAGTGAGCTGTCTATCCAGGCTAGTCTGAATACTTCCAACTTGGTGGAGAGCCACTTTCACTCCAACTTTCTGGAGGCTTGTTTTAGTGCTCTAGTATTTTCTGTGTACCAGGAAGCAAGTTTCTTGTTGCATATTTCTTTTGTTTTAGTGGTGCAACCGTATCTAAATTATTTCTCAGTATTGAGTTAAGATCTTGGATTAGATTGTTTGCGGATTTATTTTCTTTGTCACTGATGAGCAAGTGTGACGCCTGTGTCATCTGCTACCAGTGCTCCCCCTGCTGGAGGCAGGCTTCAGCGCTCCACGTCACCGGCTTTCTGAAACCATCTCTTGCCCATCTCATCAACTCATCACACCTGTTGTCTCGTTTAAGCGCATTTGATCATCATCCAGTTATTTCCCCCAGTATATATTTTCCCTCGGCTCAATTTGTCTTTGTGTGTTATTGTCTCACCATCATGAGCATTGTTCAGCTCCACAAATAAATGAACCAAACTACATCAACTCCGCAGTCCGCTTCTCCTTGTTCCCCAAATAGAGCTGACAGCAAGCTTGGAAGAATATTAAGAAATCTATTTCTTGTCTGAGAATTTGTAGTCCGACTTTTGACTCATTGTTTGCGGAGCGAGTTGACTTTTTGTTTTAACAGTAAATGTAATAAGACAGTGATCCGATATTCCAGGATTTATGGGGGAAATTATAAGATCTAAAATATCTATTTCTCATGACAGGACTAAATCCAAGGTATTATTGTGGCTGTGCGCTGGACTGTTGGATAAAACCCATTGAGTCAATTATGGCTTCAAAGGCATTTTGAAGAGGTTCATTTGACTTCTCCATATGAATATTGAAATTGCCAAAAATTAGAATACTATCTGCCATGACTACAAGGATAGACAAGAACCTGGAATTCATTGAGGAACATAGTATATGGCCCGGGTGGCCTGTAAATGGTGGCTATGTCAAACGATTCATCAGCCTTGTTAACTTTCATGAAAAAAACTTCAAAAGAATGAAAGCCAGTGATGTGTTTAAGAGTAAATTTATATTTACTGTCATAGATATTAGAAACACCCCCTCCTTTTTGGGATGGATGGGGGATATGATCACTAATATAGCCAGGAGGAGAGGGCTTGTTTAGGGCAGTGTTGTGGCAATTTCTTAACTAATGTATTTTGGAGACATGTGACATTATTTTGGAGACATTGCTTATCTACTACCTGGTATGTAACTCTGGTCATTGGTTGGGACATGCATCTGTATTATTTCAGAGAATCATTAGGTTCTCTGACCATCTGCTCAACTGGATAAACCATTAAGGGTATCTGTCCTTTGTTCCTTAGGAATGTGATTGTTGGGGGACGGTAGGGGCAGTTGGCCATTAAGGTAAACACAACAGTAAACATTATGGTAGGAAGGATAAGGTGGGGGGACAACCCTCCCACCTGTGTGACCTAAGATTGATGGGTAGCATTTTGCCACACCCCTTTTAACAATAATAAATACGAGCTGTTCATGTAATTTACTTTAGAGGCTCCTCGAATGATTATTCTGTAAGTGTTTGACGCGTCTCTCTATTTGCAAATAAACTGCTAATTATGACATAGAATTTTGTCTCTGTCTTACTCCTTTGAGTGTCTATCAGTGAAATGTCCATCACAGCAGTAAATTCATCAGGCTTTAGTAATGTTTCAAACAAGCCAATTACATCAAGTTTATGATCAGCGATCAATTCATTTACTGCAATGGCCTTTGGAGCAAAGGATCTAACATTTAGGAGTCCCATTTTGAGCTGCGAGGTAATATAGTCATATTTATTTGTGACCGAGTTGGAGGAAGGTTTTAACTTAATAAGGTTGCTATTGTTAGCGCTTCCTTGTTTAACGTTTCTCAGCCTGGAATGAGTCACAGTCGCAGTAGGCAAAGCTGTACTAACTACTGTGGCTATGCTATCGACAGACTCCACTATGCTAGCAGGCTGGCTAACAGCCTGCAGCCTGTCCTGCACCCTATCTCATGGTGAGGCTATAGGAGTGAGACTCCTGTCAATGTTCCTAGATTAAAGAAGAGCACCACTCCAGCAAGGATGAAGTCCGTCGCTCTTCAGCAGATCAGGCCTGACCTTATTTCTGGGTGAGTCCCAAAAAGAGAGCCAGTTATCTACAAACTCTACCTCCTGCGACGGGCAGACTTCAGCCAGCGACTAAGTTGCGCAAGTCTACTACAGAGCTCGTCACTACCTCTAGCTGGGAGGGGGCCAGAGACAATTACTTGATGCCGAACACATCTTTCTAGCTAGTTTACACACTGATGCTATGTTCTGCTTTGTAACCTCTGACTGTTTCATCCTAACATCATTGGTGTCAACGTGAATAACATTATCTCTGTTCTCTCTATATTTGCCAGTTGTAGACTTCGCTAGCACCAACCCCAGATTTGCTGCTACATCGGTGGCTCTGCCCCCCGGTAAACAGTGTTGGCTGAATCTTTAGTCTAATACTGCAGGTAATAGAGTTGCAGATGAATACAATTTTCTGTTTATCTGGGCCAGTGGTAGAAAATGCTTGCCGATCATTCACCTCCGAAGACTGCTCGGGTCTTGACTCCGACTCCAGTGGGGAAAACCTCTTGAAAATCTCAGTAGGCCCTTGCAGCGACCCAGGTTTAACTGGTTGACGGCATTTCTTCCCAGTGATCAAGAGAATGTTCTTGCCCGGCTGCGGGAGCTGTGCCAGGGGGCTAACAACACAATTGTTTCTTCCTGGTGGCACAGATGCAGTTTTTCCCATTTCTACACTCACATAATCTTTGCCTGACATTTGTGTCTGAAGCCGAGCCTCTAACTCTGCTATCTTTAACTGAAGACGACAGTTCTCCTCTGAAGTAGCTACAACAATTACAGCGGAAAGGCATAATAATGGTACTTAGCTTTGGGTAGGTAACAGCAAGCAGCGTACAGCACGTCAACAGTCTCACAATTGACAAAGCTCCCTAGAGTGTTGAGAACACTGTCAGAACAGGATCAAGTTTCGGTGCAGGAGTTTCTTTACTGCATACAAGTAAAAGTGTGTATTGACAGTTTAGTTCTATATTCCCTATGTCATAGACTTTCAATTCATCTTAACATTGCAGGCCATTTACTTGTTGTTCCGTTTTTAATTCAAAGTTAACAGTGCAGGCCGTTCGCTTGTTGAAAAAATCCTTATATTCCAATCATGAAAATAGTGTTGCAGGCATGTCCAACATTCCAAGCCGCTGCTGTCACGTACTGGCTGGGGCCATAGTCAGGACGTGGCCAGAAGAGATGCCTCTAGGCACCTCTATGTTCTTGGGTCTCCCGAATTGGAGGCAGGTGTTGGTTGTTGCCTCCAATTGGGGAACCTATTTATGTTGAATGGTTGCCCACATTAATCCAAACCTTTTGCTAAAATACACTGCTCAAAAAATTTAAGGGAATACTTAAATCGCACTTTGGGTCTCAATGAACGAAATATATTAAAGATCAAAATCTTTACTGTACATTGTATAATTTGCAGAGAACAAAATGATGTAACAATGGTTAATGGAAACCAAAATCACCAACCAAATGAGGGCTGGATTTAAACTCTAAAATTGAATGTAAAATATTGAAATCACAGGCTGTTCCAACTTGCATGGCAACTCAGAATGTGGCTCAGTAGTGTGCTCCTGATGAGATGGCAGATGTTTTCTTGAGGGATCTACTCCCAGACCCAGATCAGGGCATCAGTGAGCTCCTGGACAGTCTGTGGCACTATGTCAGATGCACCTTTTTATAACATCCCAGAGGTTCCCAGTTGGATTCAGGTCTGGGGAACATTAGGGCCAGTCAATGGCATCAATGCTTTCATTATCCAGGAAGTGCAAACACACTCTAGCCACATGAGGTTGGGCATTGTCCTGCAACAGGAGGAACCCAGGACCCACAGCACAAGCATAAGATCTGACGATGGTTCTGAGGATTTTATCCCGGTACCAAACAGCAGTCAGTGTATCGTTAGCTAGCACATGGAGGTCTGTGCATCCCTCCAAGGATATGCCTCTGTTGGAATATATCATTAGTATAGTGGTTACCTTAGTTAGAACGTACTTGGTCGAAAATAATAGGAGAAAAAGAAGCTTAATTAAAAGCACTGCTGCAGAGTTGTCTGTTACATGTTCAATCGATCTCAATGTAAAGATGGTTGCTAGCGGTTATATAGATTGAAGGGCAGGTCTACCTATTACAGATCACATCTCCACAAGAATCCCCATGCAAAACGGTCAATGTTAACATTCTACATTCCTGAGGTTGACAGACAGTGACCTACAAAGAGAGAATCTGTTGTTCTCGTTATCTAGGCACATTAACTTTCAAATATACCACATCACACATGTATGCAAAAAACATTACATGTTTGATAAAACATTAAAAGTACAATTAAATTCTTAATGAAAAGAAAAGGCCCATACACTTATGTTACAAATGATAAACAAAACAACAAAAAAGGAGTATCTGACCAAGGAGGTCTTATTGATCCTCAAATGAAAATGAATGTAAACAAGACACAATTGACACCCCCCACTCTGACAGAACTCAATGAATGGCAGTGATCAATCCCTCCCCCACCTCAGATTATAAGGGTTGAGAAATCCTATACAAATCCTCCATATCGCCATTACTTAATGTAGGTTATATTCTGTCACTTTGGTTATTTATGTCCCTAGGTAGCAGGGCTTCCTGTTTGATTTGACAGGTGGGTGGGACATCTGGTTTGGTTGGGGAGTATGTTTAACAAGTGGGTCTTAGGGTTATGGAATGTTTAATTCCCAGGTAGTAAATAGGCATTATATCAGCGGCATAATGTTAGTTGTTTAAAAACAGGGCGCAATGAATCAGCAATGCTAATAAATGCTACAACAGATGTCTTACAACCAGTGGGTGTTAATCTTACATGTTTTATGAGGTGGTAGGTGATTGGCGTGGTTTGTGTATTTAAACCACGCAGACCCTGGTGATGGTCATTCAGACTTGCCTGAGTAAACTTATGTACACAAACCATGGTGGATTGTGCAGCTATCAATGTTTTGGGTGAAACACCATTGAAAGCTAACAGCTTAACAGCTGCTCAGTGAGTCGGCAAGACATTACGAATAGAGGGCAAAGACGTGATCAAAATGCCAGCCCCGAAGAAATGTTATCGTGGAAAACACTTCAGATCTCCAGCTAAAAAGATGCAAAGACCAAAATAGACTTTAATGAAGATAAAAAAGCAGAGTTGGTCAGCAGAATAACTGCCTTTCCAACCTCGGACACTAAATGTTATAGATTACCATCTTGGCTAATGCCACCTGGCCGTCCCACTATGTAAATTCCTTGGGCGGATCTTTGATCCGTCACCATTATTTCTTATCATTCTGGAATTCACCCAACAGACCATTGTTGTTAAATATTAGTGGAATTACTTAAAACATTCTCTTTTGTCAACCACCGTGGAATATAAATGGAGTATAAATTGCTTATAAAATAAATCAAATATAATTTGAATGACAATCACCTCAATCGAAGAGAGCATGAGGACATAGTTAAAATGAAAAATAAGTCAAAATAAAAAAAAACATCCATATCTCCAAGCAATACTCTCTTTGTACCAGGTTGGTTACCAGCAACCTAGGAATCCGAAACCTTTACTATCAATGTAGAACAATCCAACTCAGCACACAAACGACAGTCCCCACTTTGGCACAAGGCACAATCACAAGGCTCTGGATAAAGATAATGTCCATCAGTGAATACTTGTCCATCAGTGAATACTTGTCCATCAGTGAATACTTGTCCATTGATCACTGTCTTGCACACCACTCGATCATAATTGCCCTCGCTCATTTTGGGGGCCGAAGGGTAACCGTCCATTTGAGCTCTATCCATTTCAGTACCGTCCATGTAACTACCGTCCACGTTCATGTCCATTTCAACATAATAACCGTTCGTGTCCGCTCCCATTATTGGTGTTTCCACAGCCACATTGCCTTCTGAAGTTCTCCGCTGGGAGTCCTTACAAGCCCATCCAGTGCCTGGTCTAACTGACCACTCACATTCTGGGTTGCCTTAGGGACAGTCTAAAGGCCCCCTTTTCATATTGCATACTGTCCAGGATATCCTGCACATGGAGTGACCTACAAGTTGTCAACTAAGTTCGGCCCTACAGCTTGTAGGGGCATTTGGTAGGCTACGGTCAAAACGATCTGAGGAGCGGAAATACACAGCATAATATCAGATCTACCACTACCAGAACAATCCCTATCACCTCTACTTTAGTTACAATAGTATACCACTGCCCTAATGATGACTAGAGCCAGTCAAAGGATTGAGCATCTCTCCCTGCATTATCTTTCACTTCCTGTCTCAACCGTTTCAGCTTGTTCACAGCTTGAGTGAATGTTTGGAATAAATGTACAGCACTGCTCGCCAAACATTACACAAACAACTCCCTTTTCTGCTAAGATCCAATCGAGAGCTTGCCTGTTCTGCCATGTCATTTTACTTGGCAGAACAGGCAAGCTGTTCTCCTAGGACTATCAAAGCTGCGTCTGTGTAATTGATTAATTGTTTCTTATTATAATATATGTAATTAATCCACTCAGTGTTCTTTGCTGGTGCTATCCGGGGGATGATGGATTCAAAGCCTGTACTGATCTCACTTCTTGCTTTAAACTCATTGGGAATACCTCATGGGTGACCTATTCTACCAATGACAACTTCTGGATCAGGTGTATAGGCCCTTCTTACCCATGACATGGTTGGCCTTTACTTAGCCTTCTGTATAATGCCTTCCTGTGTCAGAGCATGTGGGATGATAGTCACCCCGTGAGCCACTCTCACCCTAGGTTCCCGACCAACCCTTTGGTAACACTGCTTGCAATTGCCTTCCTCCACACATCCAGAACACATCGGCTATGGCCTGTTCCTGTTCCAAGTAGACTCTGTTGCTTCCTGTCTTTTGAGTTAAATAGAACCCTCTGCCTGTCTGTACCACTGTCAGTTCACCTTTGTCCAAATTAACTATAGTTTTCCATCTTGAGAAGCATCCCACTGTATTTGTCTCCCCAGTATTCTTAACATTTCTACTGGGAGTGTGTTTTCTGCTTTTTCTAAATAAATTCTTATGTCGAGATATTGGCATTCTGATGTAAAGCCCTAAGCAACCATTTCAGCATAGGTTTGTTTATTTCCTAGCCATTCCAGACACGTCACAAAGCATGGTTTGTGAAATTCTTCAAAATTTTCTCCGGTTCTCCATATTTTTCAATTCTAGCTCTTTACCATTATTGTTCTCTGTGCCTTATTGCTTGTCTTTCCTGGGACTATCACTCCTCTGGCTCTGAGTGTGCTCCATGCAGTAGCTTCTCTCAATCTTCACTTTACTATCTTTTGGATAAACTATTCCTTGTTTGTGGTCCTGTCTATTAGTTTTCTTCTTTGGCTGTTTTTATGGAATAAAAGCATTGATTTCCTTGCTGTCCAATCTCTCTACCCCATGTGGTGCCCCATGTGTCTCCTAGCTTCTCTACCGTACTGTGCTCTACTATAGCTGCATCAGGGACTTTCTCCTCTTACATCTGTCCAGCCTGAGTTTTGTTTACATGTGGTCCTTCATTCACACTACAATCCTGCCACCTACACAGTACTAAATGTCTCACAAACTCTACCTTCACCCTATTTGTGGGTCCCCATATCCCTTTCTCACCACAAGCTCTAATTGCCCAACCCTGCCATCCTTTTACTGCCAGCCAGGCGGTCTGGTTTCGATCTCCAAGATCATCTGTATCGATGAGAACTAGTGCCCTTATGCCTATAGTTCTTATCCGAAAAGGCATTACCCCTGCTAATAGCGCTGCTGTGCATACCTCATTCCTCCTGGCTTAGTCAGTGTCTGAGCCATTAACGTCAGTAGGGGGCATTGTAATGTCACTCCCAGCCCGAATTGGCGAGGTTGATGGTGGAGAATTCCTCTCTGGGAGTCGGGAGGTCTGGTTTCTTTTTGATGTCGCCTGTGGGGGCTCCTCCCAGGCTCATCTCCTGTACCATCTCTCCTTGGGCTGATGGCAGCAGCCATATCCCCAAGCTGATCAACAGCAGACTGACTGTCTTCAGTCTGCACACCTCCGCAGGACGTCCCCTCTCCAAGAGACTCCGGTTCTTCCGCTAACCTCGGTGTTGCAGGTTCCTCGATCGCCCCCAGGGACGATCTCAGTCCTTCCTCTCCTTGCTCATCCCCGCTTGGAACGTCAGCATCTTCACCATCCTCATGTGGTCCCTGTCCTGTGCCTCGTGGGACCTTGGTACAGTGGTTGAGGTGGTACCAGGTGTTGCTGCCCTCTACTTGTATCACCGACGGTGTGGCTTGGACCCCCTTGGAAGGGACCGTCGCGTCTCGGCTCGTTCCACCTCCTCCTGAAGACACTGATGTAGACCTGGTCTCCATGCACCACTGCTTAGGGCTTGTTGTCCTCTGGTTCTGGTACTTGTGCACTTTACTGTCGGTAAATAACCTCACGTATAGCAGTTAGTTGTCTAATATCCTCTCTGATCTCCAATTGTAATTGTTCCAGAGGAGGCTCTTCATAGGGTGCTCTGAGCACAGGCACAGTATTTCATGTGTAATTCAATGTGTAATTCTGTTAGCTTGCATGCGGTAGCTCATTTAGTTTTGCGCTAGCACAAATCTTGTTAATTTTTGCATGCAACCTGGGACTGAGGATGATAGACAAATCCTTAGCTTCATCATTTTCAGAAAAGATTTTTGTAGGGAAGCCAAATCTAGGCATCACTTCCCTTGTCAGGAACTTTATTACTGTTCTTGCACCCTGATCCTTTGAGGGTACTGCTTCTACCCATCTGCTGAACCTGTCAGTCACCACCAGCATGTACCGTTTTCCACAAAACACATGTCCACATAGTCTATGACCAAATGTTTAAAAGGCCCTTCTGGTATTGGGATGTGGCCCAATGGTGTTGGTATTTCCTCACATTGTGTTTTGCACACACTTCACATCAACTGTAACCTGCATGTATGGTGACCAAAAACTCTGCTTTGATCCTCCTTAAGATCTCCCCTCTTGTGCAATGTTCAAAACCATGCCCATTCGTAATGAGGATTCCAAGTAGAGTAGTTGGCGCTACTAAAAGCCCTGTATGAGATCTCCACAGGCATGTGTTATCTCTTGTAGCCACGCTTTTTAGACATACACTCAGCTCATACACACTGGTATCCTGATGATGTCATCCATTCCTGGGGCTGCCTCTACTAGTATCATCGGATCCATGATAGTACTCTGGCACTTGGATGCTAACTTGGCTGCCTCATCTGCTGTGTTGTTACCTTGAAAGATAGAATCGTTACCCTTCCTGTGTACTTGACATTTGATAATAGCTACCTTTTGTGGGAGCAACAGCGATACCATGAGGCCCTGAATGTGATCATGTTGTATGTTGGGAATTCCATCCGTCTTTCTAAAACGTCTCTGTTTCCACACTGCTCCAAACAAATGACACACTTAGTATGCATAAGCTGAGTCTGTGTAGCAACCTTATCACTCCCCTCCCTCCACACAGCGGTCAGTGCCTTTAACTCTGCCAGCTGTGCAGAACAAGGCTGTGGACATGCCTCACTGGTAATTGTATGTAACCGGCCCTGCTGGGTCATCTTGACCACTGCGAACCCTGCATGATTTCCTTTGTGGTCTCTGTAACAGGACCCATCCACAGACAACTCCTCCTCCACACCAGGGATTGGAGTGAAGAGCAAATCAGGCTTAAGTCTTGTAAACTTCTGGGATTCAGCCACTGTTATGAGGCTCTCCTTCAAACTCAAGAGGTATTCTATCTGCAGGGTTTACTTTAACACACCTCTTTATTGTGACATCCGGATACGACAACAAATGTAAGTAATCTAACAACCTCGAGTTTACAAGAATGGCTTGGTGTAGTCTGGTGTTCCCAGAACAGGGACTGATTGCATATCCTGTTTTATTGTTTCATAGGCTGCTAGCGCATCCCTGTACCAACTGAGCTTGACACTCAATTGCTGATGTCCATTGTCCTTCAACAAGTCCCGTAAGGGCGCTACCTTCAAAGCATAGTCCTCAATCCAGTCTGAGCTGAATCCTGCTATTACAAAGAAAGTTAACATCTGGCCTAATGTCTGTGGGAGTGGGGTTTTGCTTACTCAATCGAAATGACCTTTGGCAATGGCTATTCCATCAGGTGTGGACTGAATTTGTAACCCCAATTTACATCTCTACCCAGCAGATTCAAAGGAGTGTGTTCCGAAACCAATATGGGAATTTTAGTAGAGCATCCGCTCGTGGTAAGATTTCTTGGAGCTGTCATGGGTATCAGCTGCGTTTGTCCCGAGAATCCTATTGTCTTAGCATATTTACCTGACCTGGGGAGGTGTGAAGCATTATTTGGACTTAAACAATTATAAGTAGCTCCAGTGTCGACCATCATTGATGTGCCTCTATCATTTACTTGAACCTGCAGCATCGGTTCCTTATCAGCCTGCAAAGGCATTGCTGCAAACTGACCCTCCCCCCTTGGATTATGTGGGCACCCTCAGTACTCTGGGTGGGTCCATGTCTTCACAGGACCTTGATGGGGCAAGTGCTGAGGCTGCTGCTATGTTCCTTGGGTCTGGTTGCTCTCTTGCCAATTGCCAGAACTCAGATTTTGCCTATTTCTGAGGGTGTGGCTTGGGGCCCAATGTCTGAGGTTCTGATTAGGAACCAATGGGTTTATAGGACAATTACTCTTAGTGTGCCCTCTCTGATTACATCCCCAACAAATTCCCATTGGATGCCCAGGTCCCTTATTTTGATCTTTTGGCCTAATCTTCTGTCAGTTTTGCTGCCACTGCCCCTGGGGCTGTGTAAACACATTCACTACTGGTGAGGTGGGTGACTGAGGGGCCTGTGGTTGTTGTGGTGGCTATCGACCTCCCTGGAGGACTGGTGCCATGGCATCTTCCTTAAAAACAGTCACTGTAGCCATTGGGGCCTGTCACTTTCTTTTTAGTGAGCTCATCCAGTTGTAATTGGGTGAGTTTTCTCTTCCCCTGTTCAGCCAGTTTCTTTTCACTCTGTCTGTGTCTCTCCACAGCATGAATGAAATAGTCTCTGAAATCCTTGTGTGGCTTGGATTTCATCAATGCCACTTCATCCTCCAGCTTGTTCTTTACAGGAGTTCGCAACACTTCTACCAGTGCCATCCTGAACATGTAATCATCAGTCTCAGGATCTTTCTCAGTTTCCAGGTTCCACTTTTCTAGCTGTGTTTGTAAATATACAGCTGGGGTCTCTGTCTCTCCCAGTGGTGTTCCTTTCAGGACATCAGAGTCTATTATGGCTGAGTATTCATCCCTTAATGTCCCCCGTAGTTGCTGTCTATATAGTTCAATCGCCTGTCCATCCCCTTCATCAGTTCCTATCATCTGTGATCATCTGCCTCCATTTTTATCGCACCATCACCCTGACCAATAAGGCCTTTAGGTCCCCCTCTGCCAGTAGTCACCCTAATCCATTTCCGTTATGGGGATTAGGTAGTTTAGCTACCAGGCCCTCCAAATCCTGTGACGCCCATGGCACGTACTGGGGTTCATATCCCTTAATCAGGATCGAATGCATCTGAGTGGGTGGCCCTCTGTGTTCCCAAGTTTCGCAACACTCCCTTTGGCCCTCTGCCAAATTCTCCTGATTTGTCCACTGTTTTCTCTAACGGTGCTTTCCTTTTCCTTTCCTCTGCATCCTCTCTACTCTGCTCCCTCAGTCCCAATATATCCAAGCATTCTCTGTAGCAGTCTATTTTCCTTCCAGATGTATCTTTCCCTTTTTCTCTCCCATTGGGGTGGAGGTCCCTACAGGTCTCCCATTCCATCTCAACCTCTTATTTCCACAACAGCTGTTACCACTGGACACTGTGTCCTGTGGAATAGCGGAGGGTTATCAACCCATCCTACCTTATCTGAAATCCCTTCCTCTTCACCATTCTACTTTGTGAGGACAGTTTTAACACCGCGACTGCAACCTGTGCCGGTCAAGGCTTTGAATGCATCAGGGTTTCATGCACTGTTCATGTGGCAGCCGATAACTTTCTGCATGAGCTCAAGTCGGAGCCAAACATCACTGACTGACTGAGTGAGAATTGGGATGAATACATGGATAACTTTAATGAGGAATCTGTATGTGACGCAGTAGCAAAGAGACTGCTGTCTAAGGATGGGTAACTTCAGTTTACTAATCCTAACGATTGTTAGGGTAATGGAATATGGAATGGAGGTGGTGGTAACTAGAAGGCCGGTGACATTGAACGCTCAGGAGCAGATGTCACAGCTGTCACGAGGGTGTGCGCAGGGTTGTGCAGGGAATCCAAGGAGGGAGATGGAGGCAGATGCAGGGGTGCAGGGGAAAACTTTAATGAAACTAAATACAAAACATAACCGAGTGCCGTGCACTACTAAAAATAGAACAAACTAAAACTATGTATAATAGAACATGGAGCAGGCGCAAACAGTAACGACAGTGACAAAGACAATGACCCAAAAAAGGCAGGGAGAAACTGACTGAACTAAATACACAGACTAACGAGGAGAACAGAAACAGGTGGAGGCAAAACACAGGTGAACAAAATACACTGATCAACTGAAACAAGGACATGACAGATCACAGACAAACAGAAAACATGGAACGGAACGGCCCCAGCAGGCCGGGACCGTGACAACAGCAGACATAAACATGATTTACTTTTACAAATGTAAAATTCCCCCTATAGTCCCCCTAAAAATGTTCAGTTTGTTTTTTAATTGAATAGTTCACATTATAGGTCACATTAAAGGTGGAAAAAGTTCTGTCATGATTTATCTTTGTAAAATTTTTTACATTACAAAACCATGGCAGTTTATATCCACTGTTAGAAATCAGCCGTTTCATATAGTGGTTGTAATAATAATTAGTGTACCCGGTTGTCAAGAGAGGGAGTAGATAATTTGTTTATTGCAGCATTAGATAGTCCTGTTCATGAGGTTACGGACCTGGGGGCTGTTCCATAAAAGCTGCTTAGAAAAGCGGGGATTTAAAGTCCAAAACCTGACTTGAATGAGACGAGCTAAACATCTGCGCTTAAATTGGTTCCATAACAGTAAGTTGAGGATCATGTGATCTTACTAATTTGAGTCAGGTTTAAATAGTCTAGATAATTGCGCGTGCACGCCATTGTTTAAAAGTCCTGAAAAATCGAGCAGGGGTCAATCGATTTACTGTTGGCTACCATGGCAACAAAAGGAAAAGATAGAGCAGCGATGTTCACGGCAACGGAACAGCGTTTGCTATTGGAAACATATGAAGAATTTAAAGATGTCATCACCAAAAAAGGCAATACAGCGGCAATAAATAAAGCAAGAGAGAAAGGTTGGCAGGAAATTGCTGATCGTCTCAATGCGTAAGTAGCGGTGTAAACTATTTAAAATACTTTATCAACACTGAATGTGTGTCACAATACATTGCAAAGTTTGTCTGGGAATAACAGTAACGTTAATTGCTTTCACGCAGCAGCAACTTAAGTGAAGGAAAAAGAACCTGGCAGTAGCTGAAAATAAAATATAAAAATATAGTTCAGAATGTTAAGTACATCTAATGGTATGTACATATGTAATCAATGCCAGCTTGAAGTTACAACTATTCAGTTTTGTTTTTTTATTGCAGCGACCAAAAAGAAGACTGAGGTTGCTGGCACTGGGGGAGGGCCACCACCAGCCAGCTTCACTCCTGCAGAGGAGCTGGCTTTGGAAATTAACAAAGGGAGGCCCGTCCTTGAGGGAATAGAGGGGGGGGACATCATCTAAAATGATATCACGTAGTATAAGGAGTGAGTATATAAAAGGTGTGTGTGTGTGTGTGTGTGTGTGTGTGTGTGTGTGTGTGTGTGTGTGTGTGTGTGTGTGTGTGTGTGTGTGTGTGTGTGTGTGTGTGTTTTATTATCATTATTCCTTCCTGACTAACTGATTTCCTCCTTCCTTAGGCATTGTAAGCCTAAGTACATCATAGCAGTAATGTCACGTAGAGGTACTTGTGCTACTGTAATGGTGTATTATGGTAAAAAAATAAAAAAAATTCT
>JACXGJ010002775.1:0-55844 GCA_016801105.1 Esox niger | reverse complement strand
CTCTGATGCACATCTCGCCAAGCTGTTCTTCGTCTTATCACTCTGCTCACTCAACCAGAACATTACTGCTGCAACCTATACGCTCGGAGGAGAGCGCCTTTCTCCGGACTTACTATGACAATGATAGAGCCTGCCGTCCCCTCAGTCAACCACAAGGAGTCGCCGAAGTGTGGCGAGAAGTGTACCCTCCAACTCCAGACAGTGCCGAGCCAATTCACACTGCCCTGTGGTAGACACCTGGACATTGCCGATAAGATTTTGGGGGATTCGAGTTAAATGGAAGAATCCACGCGGGTCTGAGTGTAAAATATAGAGCTGTGTCAATTACAGTCTGCTGGCGAAAATGACATTTAGTTGATTTCCCCCCGGTCATGTTGAACACACAGTACAATCAACTTCCCAGCTGGATGCCATAGCAGCGGATGCCATAGCAGTGGAGGCCATAGCAGCGGATGCCATAGCAGTGGAGTGGGAATGGTACAGCAGTTCCAATGGGGAACAGAGCACTATGGACTAAAGCGCACAATGTACAGCAGCAATTCAGCATTGTGGTTAGAGCGCTGACCAGAGTCTACTTTATGTCAGGTACTTAACCTGAGGGTGGTGCTATAACTGTGTGCCAAGGACCCCCATGGGCCTCTAGCTGCCCTGCAACAGACACAATCATAACAACAGCATTATTAATGGTCAGGTGCATTCCCGGACGCTCTAAGCACTTCTCAGTTCACCTCAATCCCACAAGGAGTCATTGTTCTCCGACATGAATTTACCATTGCACTAACTAAATTGCCTCCAGTCAAACTGGCAGTGCTGTGAAATAGTTTGTATACATACACACAAACAGACAGGCAGGGACAGTTGTAGGACGAGTCAAACTCACACACACACACACACACACACACACGCACACACGCAAACACACACACGCACACACCGCTGCAGGGTTCAGATCACGCTGTCTGAGGTGACAAATGTTCCCTGCCGACTGGGGATGTTTCTAGGAAAATAAAGCGTCTCATTTCGCCACTTCTTGGCGGCTCCGTGAGAAGGCGTCCCGTCACGTGGCCCATGGCGGCCTGCGCCGGGTGACGGCGGCGTGTCGAAATGCAATGACACTTTCATCAGGAAACAGAGACGGCACGTAATCCATCTACACGGAAGGACGGGACGGCACAACACAACCCAATCGCAGCCCCGAGCAGCGATCGCGTGACGTCCGATAAGATGCTATCCAACTCTGTACGTATGAGTGAGTGAGGGACCAGGAAAGTTATAAGCGATGTGAAACGACTTTCAAGTTGCCAATTTCGAATGCCTCAGCACAGCTCTATCTTTCATTGTGCGATTTACTGGTGAAATACGTTGAAGACTGTGATGGTACGCTCACAAACCAACCGGTCTTATGAATAAAATCAAACTCAGGCAACAGGCAGATACATCACACATACAATAGAAACAAAGACTCTTGTTGTGCTGGCTGTGTGAGAGACAATGACCGTCTGGATTTTACAGTTGTCAACCCCCTCCCTGAACCCAGTCAACCTCCGAATCAATAACCATTAAAACATTAAGATGACTTAAGAGCTCAAACGCTGTGTCATTTGGTTTGCCACACATTCATTAGACTACAGCAAATCCATAGCAGGACCCGCTTCATCTGAGCGGCTTGGAGCGCGTCACGTATGGCTGTTGCATGGACGCGCCGCGCTACAGCCACCCTCATTGGAAAAACACAAGCCCATGTTGGTGTGGCTGCAGCTGGCTGCCTAGGTTACTTATGGGGACCAGGGCCGGTTCTCACAATTAGGCACTGCTATTAAAATGCTGTTTCGGGTCCCCGAAAGGCTAGAGCCGGCCATGACGGGAACAAGTATGAAGCCATGCTAGGGAAAGGGCTTGAGCCATGGAATGAGGTTTGTCTGACAACACCACGCTGGCGTATTTTATTATCATTCAAAGCGCAGGGCCTGACATCCACAGAGGAAGAGACCGATTCCTTCGGCGTTAAGGGGCATAACGGGCATCGTGACACTCACCTCTTCTCCGGTCAGGTAGTATGCAGAGAGAAGTCCACCCACGTAACGGATATTCACCTCGAAGAGAGACGCCTCACCGTTCTATGGCACAGAGGAAAAACAGAGGGAGATGAGATCGCAGCTGGAATGTTCTGCTGACGAAACAGCCTAATTTCTAAATCATTTCTGTCAGTATGGCAAGGCAACACCAACTAATCAGTTTTGTGGAGTTATTCAGACAAGACTGATAATAAGTCAGTCGTAATCCTTAATAATTAACTGATCAAAAGTAATTGATACAGCAAGGAGAACTACATCTGAAATGTGCATATGTTACTACATGTTTTAGATGATAAGATCTCTTCAGTGTTAGAGCCAACTATTCTGATCTTGACAGTCTTACTGAGATGTGACGTCCTAAAAAATCCAGTCATGTTTTCATAAGGTCCCCAAATGGTTTTGTAGATATTTAGGCATATTGATGATGCTCATGGGGACTACACATTAGGGTTTAAAGTATATTAATATTCTTTGGGTAATTCCTGGAAGTTCCCATAATGTCACTGAGTTCAGGACATTTTAGAACGTTCTCAAGAATTCGCTTTTACAGTACATGCTAGTCAATGGGAACAAATAATAGGAAGGGTTTTGAATCCATATCCCAGGAAACATTCTGGTTAATTATACACAATTTAATCACGCATGAAAAACTATGTCACATACATGTATATTCTTACTATAATTATTTCTGTGAAAGCGCACAATTGTCTTTGAAATGGATAGCCAAAAACAAAATGTTGTCGTTCTGCAAAAACATTAAAATTTTGTTATCATTCAGAGCTACTAGCATAGCCAATGGTGGAAGCTATGAGTACACACAACAGAACATGGATACACCAACAGAACCTGTTAACCTGTAATTTGAAGGTTCAAATATCCTGCTGTTATTAGTATATTTACCTCTTTTATAAAATGCCATTTGTTGGTGGAATTGTGACTTGTGATCCAGATGTAATCACTAACACTGAGTGAGAGCAGCTGGCCAGCATCTTGAAGGGATAAGGTATCTAATTGGTTTTCACCCTGCCTTGTTGTGCTATAGCATCACCTTGTGGATGGGCACCTTGCGCTTGAACTTAGGGTAGATTTCCAGAGAACACAAATGAACTGATGAGTGGTTCTTGAAAGGCTTGACTACAGTAGCAAGTGATGTGTAATCAAACTATGTTTGGGTAAGAGTGTGTATGTGTGTGTGTGTGTGTGTGTGTGTGTGTGCCTGCCAATCAGGAACAAGAAAAAACAACTTTACAGGGCTTGACCACATTTTGTTTTGTCAAAATATTCCTTTAGGTCTACATTCTCCTTTATTTGAGCGTTAAAGCTTTGGCAGGCTGATAAAGCCTGAGAGAGACATTGAAGTTGAACAGCCATAATCCAGCCAAGCATATGCTGTGCTTCATACATACAAATGTTCCTGTTGTCCTTTCATATTTTTTCACATATCATCAAGGCCACCTGATCACCCCCAGCTTCAAATCAGCTCATTCATCTTCCCTCTGTAACCAAAACACAGTCCTATAAGGTACTATAGGTACCAAGTGTATTCCGTCAATAATGTATGTAAGTCGTTCTGGATAAGAGTGTCGGCTAAGTGACTCAGATGGAAATTAATGGGTTACCTTTTGCCCCAAGCTTTGTGGAGAACTACAAAACTCAGTGTTGTCTTACAATCGTAAGCTGTCAGATTATACCCCCTCATGCTGCAATCAGGGGACTGTCAAATCTATTATTATAGCTCTTGGAGCAAGTAGCTGTTTGTCAACGTCAGGCAGAGTTTATCAGTGGCCTGCTCCATATATAATCGGAATTAAGATAAAAGGTGTTAAGTAACAACACGAGTCCCTGAACGAAATGGCAGTATGTCACTGTAATTACCAACACTTACTCGCGCCCGAGGTTGCGGTGCTTATTGACTCGTGGACCCGTTGAAGAAATTGCTATCTCAATAAGCCATGATAAGGAAATTGTAATTGGGTGCTGATGGAGAGGGCAATTACATCCAATTAAGATGGTGAACAACTTTCTCTGGCATCACCCCAAATTCATCTCCCACTATGTAGTTGAAACTCAATACAAAAAAAATCACAGTAATGACCTTTAAAAATGTTTTGAAAAGGGGAGTGTGACAGTTTGACATCTTTCAAAGCTGTTAAATTCTAGTCTTGCACTATGTAATTATTAGCTAATTACTGGCTAATGTGCGACTGGAGACTTGGACACTTTTCAAGGGAGTGTAACTGGTAACGTTCAGTAAGTCAAACCACCAGCCTCCTGGCATGGAGGAGATGTGATGTTGTCTTGCCAAACTGTAGTTTAGTGGCCCGTTCCATAATGGGCCTTAAACAATATTGATTAAGGACAGATTGTTCATTTGTCACCAGCAAGTGTCACTTTGGCAAGAACAGTGATGAGGTAAAATGAGGAGACAGTAATGATGACAAAGTGCCAAATATCTGATTCACGCTACCCGAAACAAGACACTTCAAATGTAAAAAATTACATTTAACTGGTTAGGCTGTTCTATCAACAAACTATATAGTGTTGCTCATAAGTTTGCATACCCTGGCAGAAACTGTGCCATTTTGGCATTAATTTTGAAAATATGATTGATCGTGCAAAAAATATTTTATTTAAGGATATAGATAATATGAAGCCATTTATTATCACATATTTGTTTGGCTCCCTTTTAATCACAATGATAAAATAAATAACCCAAATGGCCCTGAGCAAAAGTTTACAAACCTTTGAATGTTTGGCCTTGTTAAAGATACACGAGGTGACACATACAGAAATTGTTGAAATGGTCAATTAAAGCTGGATTTTCTATACCTGTGGCTTTTCAAATGGCAATTATTGTCTGTGTATAAATAGTCAATGTGTTAGCTCTCACATGGATGCAGATACTTGCTAGAGGCTAGAAACTGAGCCATGCAGAGCAGAAAATAACGGTCTAAAGACCTGCATAACAAGGTAATGGAACTTTATGAAGATGGAAAGGGATACAAAAAGATATCCAAAGCGTCGTAAATGCTTGTCAGTACAGTTCAATCACTTATTAAGAAGTGGAAAATTCAGGGATCTCTTGATACCAAGTCAAGATCAGGTAGACCAAGAAAGATTTCAGCCAAAACCACCAGAAGAATTGTTTGGAATAAAAAACAGAGGTAACTTCAGGAGAAATACAGGCTGCTTTGGAAAAAATACTGTGTGGTGGTTTCAAAGAGCAAAATACGATTATAGCTGAACAGAAATGAGCTGCGTGGTCGAGTTGACAGAGAGAAGCCTTTACTGCACCAATGTCACAAAAAATCTTGAGCCACACTGGGGAGATCTCAAACGTGCGCTTCATGCAAGACGACCAAAAACTTTGCATGACCTGGAGGCATTTTGCCAAGACGAATGGGCAGCAATACCACCTGCAAGAATTCGGGGCCTCACAGAAAACTACTACAAAAGACTCCACGCTGTCATTGATGTGAAAGGGGTCAATACACAGTATTAAGAACTAAAAGTATGCAGACATTTGAACAGAGGTCAGTTAAATTATTTCTTTGTTGCAATGTTTGGTTTTGATCTACAGTAGATTTTTTATCCCTTAAGAAAAAAAATACATGTTTTGACTGCTCACTCGTGTTTTCTTTACAAATGCTATATTACCAATTCTCCAAGGGTATGCAAACTTTTGAACCCAACTGTTTAGTGATAAGGAACAGCTCGCCAAAGGTATACAGTTAATGTTGCTTTAAGGTAAATGAAAATTTACTGATAGTATGTGGTCTGTCGAATAGAGCATCTACAAATGGACTGTCTAAATTATGTTCTACCAGGTGGGCAATTCCTGAGGCCTGACACTAATTTGTTTTATTGTTAGCCAAAATGCTATTTTTGTACTGGAAATTGTACACGACATTAAAGGAAATGTCACTGAAATATTTAATATGTGCTTCTTTTCCCAATAGCTCTCCCTGCTCTTTTGAAGAAGAACATAAAAAATAAACCTTGTTAATCAGTATGGCAGGGAATTAATAGGGTTGGTGTCTACTTTCCAAGACCACACACTTAGTCTCCTGCAGACACAGCAGATTGCCTTGGGAAATGACAACGGAAAACAAATGCTAACCACTTCACCTGGAAACAAAAAAGAAACTGGAAAACATTCCACTAGAGGTGAATCAATTAAATTTCACCATCGCACACACATTGTCCTGGGCGGAACAAAAAAACCACATAAATCCAAAGTCTCCCCTGAAGGCTTTTCACAAAACCTACCAAAAACAATGTGTGTGCATCTAATTGGCCCACTTTTTCAGTGCAGTTCTATGCAGAGGGGAGAATAAAATCAGGTGGAAAAGAAGGCAAGCCGGTTGTTTTTCCTTCCCTGCCTTTGTCTTCTTCTCCTCCCTCTGCTCAACCCAAGCGTCTAATTAGCAGAAAACATTGTCAGAGTCTAACTGCCTCTGTTTCTGCCACCCAGTAAAAAAAAAAAATGCTTTCTCCATTTGATCCTCACTGCTTTGTTGGCCAATCCAAGCAGAGCTCCCCACCACTTCCAGTGCAGTAGGAGCTGGACACAACAAGTTGCACAATTATATAAAACTTAGTTGCTATGGATGCAGAGTTGCTTGACACACCACGCCCCTGGCCCCTCCTCAGGAAATCTCATTCTCAAAGCTAAGGATCCAGAACACAAATGCACACAGACACACACACAATTTTTGCAGGGACCTGAGAGATAATGAATCCCTGACCAAGAAACTCATGCCAAATATACCCTAACCTTAACTGTTTAGTTATAGGCATTACCTAATTACCTGGTAACACCTAGATCTAAGGCTACAGCCAATTCTAACATGCACATTGTTGTTTTTTTCTTAACCTTTACCCTAGGCTGGAAATTGCATTTCCTTTATTGGGGACATGGTAATATATCTTTCCAGGTTTAACTACTGTGGGAACTTCAAAGATAATGGATTACACCCCCACAAATACAAAAACACATTAAAATGTCTCTGTGTACCTCACCTTCTTAAGAATGCTCTACCAATTTGATTGACATGATGAAGTTTCACAAATGTGCCTGCTTTTGATCTATGATCATGGACTTGCTTGTTGAAACGTTTCTGTTTGTTTTGATGTACGTGCTATTTTTAGTTATTTTTGCAAAACATTGATTATGTATACAGGGCACATTTGTAAAAGAGAATATGTTCTCCTTGCGTTTTCCCTGAATAAATAAAAGTAAATAGAAAAACAAATGGTTTTCTTATGTCTCTGCCTTATGCTCTGAACAGCTGAAGGAAAAGCTGATTCTCCTGCAGAAATTCACTCGAATTGTTTGGAGCCAGAACTTGTAGTAGACTTGTGGCTAGGTGAGGCATTGTGGATGGATTTGTGTAACCTTTCCAAGTTGGACCAATTCTCACTTGCTTTGTCAAAGCCCCTCTGTAAGACCCTGGTGCTTGCCTAGAGAGCAACAAGAGGGACAGAGTCTCTCAAATAACTCACAATAACCCCTGTCCATCCATCATTCCACCTCCCACCCACTGTTTCCTTTATGAATCGATGCTTGCTATTTGGCATTATTTGTCTGACTCCTGACTCTGACTCTGACTTGATTTATTGGTACTCCCCGGAGTAGCATGTGAGTACTACTGGGTTTTTACGAGTGGGATTTTCACCTTGCATTCTCAAAACATACAAACTAACTGGAAGTAGATATGGATAAAAGCATCTGCTACATGACTAAAATACAAATCCGGGCATAATAAAATCCCCTAAACCATGCTGTAATTCTTTTTCAGCTGTTTCGGCAAGGGAGGCCATATTATTTTGGAGATTGATCTTCAGAAAAATGCTATCTGTCGGTTGGATCTTTTCAGTCACTTGGCAAAACAGCAACAGTACAAAATAAAAAAATACTGTCTGTCTTGTGAGTTAGTTATGATGTCCAGGCAGACAGAATCGTTGCATGTATGCTTCTTCCCACTCCCATTCCTGCAATAGAGATTGCTAGCCTCTTGTCCTGCTTTTGTTTGCAACAGATGGATGCTTTAACAGAACTGCATTTCTTCCAACTGTCTTTCATGTAGAAGTGGCAGTGGAGTCATGGCGTGACTGACACTGAGCAGCAGTTTAGAGACTCTGACAGGAAAGTGGACATTCTCAAAAGTGTCTTTATCAAAAGCGACCAACATTTGGATAACAGAAACTCCAAAAATGGAGCCACCTCTAAACTACGATGTGGTACGATGTGGTAGGGCAAAGTCTTAGTCGATCACTGCCTGTTTCCGAATGGCAAGAATGCTATTTCATTAAGTAGCTGACTAATAAGAAGATGGAATCCAACAAGGATTTAGGTGCTGTGTCTCTGTGTTGTCAGTTTTAGTAGATTAGCACACATTGTCTCCCACAGCTGTGCCAGCATGCATCAAAGGAGGTAGTGCTGTTATGAAAAAAGACTGGAACAAGAAAAATACATTGCTGCTGTGCCTAGTTGCTGTTCTGCTTCATTGTACATCAGGGGTGAGCAATAACTGTGACTCAAGTGTTGGCTCTAAGTCGATCCAAATATTTACAGTCAAACAGTGGAAGTTATATATTTTACTCCGACATCTGTCTACGTTGTGCCTGTTCCAATGGGCCTAATCGTTGTGGTAGCTGTGAGTCTGTCAGAGTCAATCCTCTTGGCCCTAAAGTGGTGAGGTCCTGAACCATTTGAAACAGTGTTCAAAAGTGTAATAATACATTATACTTTGTGTCTGTGTTTTCACAGTCAAAAGCTGTGGAAGGAAAACTCAGCTGCACGTATCCAGATAAGTGATCAGAAATCACTTTTCACAGGTTGGCCGATGATTATAAAATTTGTCAAAATCCAGTCGAGAACTACAGAAATATTTTCATCAGAACAATAATAGGCTGTATGACATGGATCCTTTCCCTTCTTTCTATGTCTATGGCTAATAATAATGCAAGCAGTGCTTGCATGTGTGTGTTCTGATGTTATGAACGTCAAGGGGGTAATGGCAGAATCAATTATCTGAAAATCTGGCTCCAAATTAAATAATAATATGTCTCCTCTTGAGTCATTTGTGATATTTTGTCATTTAGTCTTCAGCATTTAATGAATCAGACAAGCTCAGTGCAGAGCTGATTCTTTGAAAATATTAGGTTAATCTATTTCTTTGTCATTATAAAGTGACCTGGAGATTTTTCTTATGCCAAAATCATGTCGGTAATATATTCTACAAAAACCTCCCAAGGAGGTACCCTAGGAGTTTCTCACTCCTAGGGTACAAAGTGGAATGTGGTCGACTGTGTTTGATGCTTGCTTTCCTGTTGGTGAGCATTCAACGAAGCATGGCACCGATTCTGATAACACTGCCCAGATTGGACTGGAACATAAGCCTGATTGGCATTTCTGCAGCGCTTTCATCAGCCAGGGGGGCTAACAGGACTGAAATCGAAGTCCACAGTGGCCTGCTTTGGTACAAATGTAACATGAATGTAATGATTTAATGCTAATCCAGGGCTATCAGAACAATTTGGCATACAACTCACTGCCAGACAAAACTAGGATTAACATGGTTGGCAAAATCAGCACTCTGAAAACAAACAAATAAGATTCAGAGTTTCATGGCAAGCTGAATAGACAAGATTGAAATCAAATAGGGAATGGGATCACAAATCAAAGTCGGTGAATCAAACAAAAAGAGCCATGATTCAACTCAACTTCACTAATTAGCACAGAGTGCTCATGAAAGGGTCCAATTAGGTGGTGCCTCTCAGGTCCTCTTCTGTCCACATGCTGGGAGCTGTGATTCTGCTAATTCCTCCACTAATACCTCTGCTGTGAGAAGACAGATCTCAAAACTTCTTTCTTTCCTGACACCAACAGGATGTAAAGCTAGAGGTGATTTTTTAAATGCACACTAATTATAGGAGCTTAATAACTACTAACCTTTGAAACATGCTAAATCTCATGACCAGGGGCTGTGTGAAGATGTGAAGATTAATTGTGGCATATGTGGAGATTGTTGGATTTGCATGTGTAACAACCTATTGGGAATTAGCACTGTTACACACAATATACACTCACTGTTTGTGAAGAAACACTACAAACTCATCTGCAAAGCATCCAAAATTCACCTTTTATGGTGACTATAAAGCTACAGTGTCCTGATTGTTTCTGAATGTAAGGGCAAGGGCAAATTCATTCTTACTATAGGAGTGAGGGAAAAATGTTTTATCTTTTTTGTACTATAAATGAAATGTGGCCAATGCAAGCACTAAACACAGGCAGTGCATTTCACAAGACTGACTGTACTCACATTTCTATGCCCTTCAATGCAGAAAGATTTGGTTTACCACTGCCATCACAACCCTAACCCAGAATCAGTCAAAGCGAAAGCAGCATATATAAATGATATAAATGATACATATATAGCAAATAATATATATATATATATATATATATATATATATATATATATATATATATATATATATATATATATATTCAGATAAGGTGTTGAGACAGCAAATTATTCTTGAAGACAGAGTACTAGGCTCCAGTCACCTACAGCTGATATATGGCTGATCAAGAGTAATAATTTTACAGAAACATGCTGATCTAAAGACTAGCCATACTGTCAAATACTGTCAAGGCTACAGGTCAATTTACATTCAAACCTCCTGGGCTGTTGAATGAGCGATTAATAAATGACAGAATGTTTTTTTGCTGCATAGCAGGAATAAACCAATCAGTGTCAGAAAAGGAGAGAAATAGCTTTCATTATGATTAAGGCCTATATTATAATGCAAAATAAACATATTAGACTAGTCACTGATAAAGTATGTGATCTCATTACCAACGGTTATCATAAGGACTGTGTGTTAATGTATCATTATGAGGTATATAATGTAGTGAGAGTTAAAGGGGAGAGTGGTTGGAAAGGTTTACCACTAGAAGGTTACCGAGGGACAGCTAGGGAAATGAGTACAAGGGAACGTAACATTAGAGATAAATATATAAATTATCTGACTCCGTGTTGTTTGTAATCATGTGTAATCATAAATGACCATGATATGCTGGAAGTTCTTAGTACAGGGAGCTAATCTTTCGTCACAAACCAAACATTTAAAAGATCATGTATTTCACGGCCTACGTTATCCTCAATGCTCCTCATCAGTCAAGTCCAGAACACAAGGGACAGTGTAACAACCTGGAACTCAGTGATGATCAGTCTGGTCACTTACATTTATGTATGTATATGTGCCTATATCAGTTATCATAAGCGCCTATAAGGTGTCAGGTCCCAGAGATAGCTTATGTGTGTGTAATTACCTGCAGCCCGACGTGCTTGAGATGAACGAGGAATGCCATAGTAATTCATATTCCAAATATATATAATTTATTCCAATTGGGTAATAAAGTTACAATACAAAATATAGTTACATACCAACAAGATTCAACGTCCTCTCTAATAGTGGTTTACTAGCAGTCTACTAATTATACCATAACTAGTAAGACACTAAAACATATTCATTCATAAATAATGAAAAAACAATCAAACAGAAACAGAAAGATTGCTGCAGGCTAGTTCAAGCAGATTTTTTGTGTATTTACCTTTATTAAGCAGGACGAGGGAGAGAATGTTCATTTCTCAGTACTACAGTATGTTTTTCCTCATTGCTATGGTTGCGTTCAGTCCTAAAATAGGACTGACAGCATTACTACAGAAGTGCCATCAGCATAAATTCCAAGACTACCAAACTGCTAGACTGCATTACTGACTACCAGAACAACTTGGGGACATTAAGGTAGATTGGTAAATGCCCATAGAATCTGATCAAAGCATATGGTAACTTTACTTAATTGCAGCACATTTACACATTTACAGTATTATCATATAAAACTGTTATATAACAGCTGCTAGAGAGGCTTCTCCAACAGAGTAAATGAAGGTCATTGCAGAGTATGTGGTACATCAAAATTAGTTGACTATATTCCAGGAGCTCTGGAAAGTATTATTCTAATAAGCATTAGTGCAGCATGTTGAACTGAAACAAAAAACAATAGAAACAATCTAAATGTATTGAAGTCTTATGGGTGTAAGGAGATGGCATCTTCACACTACCAATCAAAACAACATTGCTGAAAGGTTAATGGACTTCTGTTTTAATCCAGATATGTTTTCCTTTATTTAAATAGTTTAAACTGCGATAGTCTTTTCAGCCTTGGCCAAGGCTAATCAATAATTTTCTAAAACGGCTGTTGACTGAGGGGATGAACATTCTCATAGTCTGATTTAGATCACATGGTACAATCACAGTGCTCGCAAGATCGGAGCTGTGGGATTTGATTCCTCTGGGAGTCATTATGAAAATATATGTACTCATTACTACTATGAGTCACTGTCTATAAGCACATTGGCAAAATGACGTACTGTGGATGACATAGTAAATATTTCTTGCTTAAAAGCTGCATTGATAGACAATCCTCAAACACAATAATCTTATTAAGACCTTTTATCAAATTAGATGCTTCAAAAAGTCAATGCAGTGTGTAAACTGTAATGTAATGCATCTCCTTTTTTACATATCAAACACATTTGTACGTAGAAAATATTGACCTACATTATATGAATTAATTTACCATTTACCCGTCTTATACAGTTTGAATTTAAGATTTTTGCCTTAGGTACAAGCTCTAATAATGTACTTAAGTACTTTTTCTGAGGAACAAGAATTTTCTAGTTACACTCTGTGAGTGGGCACTGTTACATTTGACAGTATAACTTGCATTATATTTATAATATATATATTTTAATAACTATACCATAGGAATGCGATTGTTATTCCCAATATTTATTTCATTTGAACACTTCTTTGTAATTGTGCCATTGTATTGATTGCATACTATACATATGATTCTGAGATATACTGTGAAAAAGTTTATTATATTAATATGGGTAAAAGAAATACAACCAAACAATCAGTATGGCAGATGACCACTACTGGCATTCTTAAATTACATGATTTTAAAAAAAAGGTCAATAAGTTTTGCTTTTTGTTTTAATTTATCTGAAATAGGTATGACAGTCAATCACCACTCAGAGATCTCTTTCTGTAAAGACCTACTGTGCAAAAACATCTGTTGTGGAGCCAATTGAATGATACTGTATATAGACATTTCTTTTGCAACAAAAACGTGAAAGATTTTCTGACCAGATATGTTTTTTGTATTCCTGTTTATGAAAAGAGTAACTTTTGCTTGAGTGCTTTACCCGTGTTCTACCCACCCTTGTGAAAATCAGTGTCTGTTATTTCTTTCTTTATCATTGTTTATAGCACGGAAACACTTCTATGTATGGCATTTTTAAATCACATTCATAGATTTTAATTCCCTCATTATTTTCTTCTTTTCTTTGCCATTTTTACCATGCATGGCACATCTCAGTGTCTAGCATTTCAGTGAAGTTTCTGAATCGTAGCTTAAGGGCCATTGTTGTGAATCTCTCGTTTCTTCCTAAAGGAAATAATTCGCAACCTTTTCAGTACATCCCTTCAGTATGAAACACATTGAGAAATAGAATAACACCCCTCAGCTGGAAATATGTCACAATATACATGGCGGCCTAAGGAAGCCTCCCAAAGGAACAGTCAGGACACACCAGTTGTCCGGTTGGCCACATAGAATACAAAGACGGGGCTCTTCAGTTGACTCAACACTTTATTGACCTTAAAAAGAGTATTTGGATTTTGCGCATGTTAAGGTGAATTACAGTGAGAAACTGACATGGAACAGGTTGCAAGCTGTATGTAAATCAGGTACATTTTATAACAGGAGTGGTGGATGTTAGTGATGGAAATGACAGGAATGATAGATTGGGTCTTTTGATTGAAAGCAGCACAATCACTTCTGCTGCCTTACTTCTCCGCTCTCCATGATGCATTTTTAAGAGTGGGGCAATATAAAAGGCTCTACGATAAATCACTCTGGTCTGATGAGAAATAAATTCTGCAATGCACAGATTTTATGGTGATTATATGGTGAGATGAGAACGTTCAGATTTCAGAACTCAACAGGGAAGAAACTGATAAGATATATGCCACTGTGATAGGCTTTTATATCATATTAAAATTGAATTGTATCAAGCTGCTCTTTAACAATACATTGGAATGAATTAAATGTATATGAAATAAGTATTTAGAGCAAGATTTGTGTAAATTAATTATAATTCAACATGTTCTGTATTCAAGCACATTAAATTAGCATAATCTCCTGCAGATAAGATCTGATGATTTTAACACATATTCACATGACTTATAAAGTGCAGTACCAAAAGCTTGGTACAAAATCCCAAATCTGTCTTTTAGATAATTGCATCGGCCAAACAAAATAAGAACATATTTGTGCATCCCAAAACACCAATGGGCAGGGGTGTTCAGTGTGCACATGAATGGAATTGGTTACAATATAGAGACCTTCGCACCACCCACGTTCTGCTTTGTGTTTTCACTATTTCGTTCCTCACTTTCAGACATTCCTGGCCTTCAAGGTGTATTTTATTCCCCGGTAGACAGCAGTTTCACTGAGACACAGACACCCAAATGAGTAACTACACTGACAATGCAAACACTTCTGACACATACGGGAGCAAGACAACGCATTCTTTTTCCTCACTCCTTTCTATCTCTCAACTCCCACTCTTTCTTCCTCTCGTTTTCTCTTTTTATCACTCACATGTACCCACTCGCACAAAACACACACACACACACACACACAACCACACACACACACACACATACAGTTAGTCTTTCTTCTGGCAGGAGTGGGTCAGTATGAAGATGGCTATCGATGTGGTTATGCAGCATTTGCTGCTGATTGGCTTGGCAGGGAGAGACAGAGCCGGAGACAACTCAGTAATGGTGGGCCATGACAAACAGCAACCTCACTGGTGTCTCAAAGGCACCCAGGCGGGATTTATACTCCTGGCTACACTTTGTCACCGGGCTAGTGAGAACCATCCGTCACCACTCACTTCCCACGTTCCTCCGATCAATTGCCCCGTAGGGTCTCTGCACAGCGGACAGGCCATATCTGTGATTGACGTCGAGCCACTCCCAGGAAAGGGGCCTAATGGATTATTAGGGATCACTCCAAACTTTGATCTGTTTTTGAAGTCTGCTGTAAGGTTGTACAAAGTGGCAAAATACATTATGCCCTAGAAATATTTACACCTAATTGGAAACATCTAAAGCATGTTGGCATAATCTTGTCATCAGAGGTGTCACACTAGAGCTTTGTACATAATAAGGCCACCGCTATGCTTGTTTACAGTCATGTCACAGTAATAACCCACCTTAAGCCACCAGGAGTTAAAATGAGACAGGTTCTGGTTGGTCTTCCTATCCACTAATGATCTGGACAGAAACAAGCTGGAATTAAGGATCTAAAGCATAAGCATAATTTACAAATTAATATACAGGTTGAGATGGAAACTAACCGGTACAGTACAGCAGGGTGTCTTCGCAAAATAAATATGCAGAGAAAGCATGTATCTACAATAATAATTAAATTCCAGGGAAAATTTTGGGCAACAACACCACTATGTAACAATATTTTATTTCAGCTGCTTGAAAATTACCAAATTAACTTTACACACACAGTTTACCCTCAAAAGTGAATGAGCTGTGGCTTGATAAGAAAACATTGTCAAAAGGAGATAAGTGCTAGAGTGAATTTAGGCTATAGGCATTGTGTTCCTAATGACAGTACAATTTTTCCTCAAAACACATCTAAACAAAGGAGATGCTAGTAGTAAATGTAGGGAATATTCCATCACTTTGGTGATTTATGACCCTGGTGGGCAGGGCTTCCAGATTGATTTGACTGGTGGGCAGGGCATCCGGTTTGCTGGGTGGGACTTCCGGTGTGGTGTATGGACTACCTGTATGACGTGTGCTAGGGCAGAACTTCCGGAATGACGTATGCATGTCTGGTGACTTCATTATTTATGATTGCATTGATGTGACCATGTTTGATGTTTTACAATAATTGATAAACACCCCGGACAAGTGTTATAACAGGTGGCTTATGTTTGATGTTTAACAAATGGGGCTTAGGGTTCTGGAATGTTAAATTCCCAGGCAATAAATAAGTGTTATATCAGCGGCATGATGTTTGATGTTCAACAAAAGGGTGCCAGGGTTCAGCAATTCTATAAACCCCCCGGCATTTTATGTTCCGATAAATGTTAGAACAGATGACATAGAACTGGTGGTTAACCTTCCATCTTATACAATGTGCATGTAGCATGGTATTTTTCCACAAGCACAAACTTACATATGGGAAACATGTATTTTTGGTATAAAGATTTAAGATATGAAGACGGGGTCGGGACTTACGATTTGGGAGGGTATCAGCTCATTTTTTATTTAACAAAAGATGGGCCTTAAGATCAGATCTGCCCATAGTAACGGTCCCTAAATAACCACTAGTACAAACTGTAGTATATGCAGGTTGAAAAACATCCTGTGTTTTACACAAGCTTTGTAATCCACCAGTGCACTACAGTAAACAAACATCGCATGAGCAGTGCTATTATTTTGAAGGAACAAACAGTGCATGGGTCAACCACACATTATGACAAGGCTGATTGTAACGCGGTTGGGTTTAATTAAACAATAATGTGTGTATGAGCAATGATGATCTGTGAAAAGAAATGTTTTAAGTCAGCATGAACTTTTAATCTGCATTATTTAGTAAAACGTTACAAACGTACCCAGAGTATACATTTGCATGAACAACCGTGAATCATTGACAGGGCAAGATATGTTATTTCAGGTAATCAAAACATTTGTAAAGGCATCTTAGTACAACGGGGATGAACGCGAAATAGTACAACGAGGAACTAGATCGCCGGCACCCTTCTCAGAAGGGTGGCTAGTCACCCTTAGAGATGGGGTGAGAAGCTCAGTCATCCGTGAGGAACTCAGAGTAGAGCCGCTGCTCCTTTGCATGGAGCCAGTTGAGGTGGTTCGGGCATCTGGTAAGGATGCCCCCAAGACGTCTCCCTAGGGAGGTGTTCCAGGCATGTCCAGCTGGGAGGAGACCTCAGGGTAGGCCCAAGACTAGAGCTGGCAAATGTAGCTAGGGTAAGGGACGTTTGGGGTCCCCTCCTGGAGTTGCTGCCCCTGTAACCCGACAACGGATTAGCGGATGAAGATGAAAATGAAGTACAACAGGGATTAGCGCGAGATTCGTTTCTTCAAATTGACAGGCAGTGATGGCTACAAACTGTAGTATTTGTGAGCTTGAGAATACCTGTCTGTGTTAGTGTGGACAGATGCTGGGACTTCCGGGTAAGATGTGATGCGTCCTCGTAATGACATTTTTGATTGATATGTTCTTAATCCGATATTTGATTGCTGTATTAGACTTGTGTTTGTTAAATGTTGAAGAGAATAAGGGCAAAACTGTGACAATAGCCAGCATTTACAGTCTCCTCCCAAAGTATTGGAATGGCATGTCAAATTCCTTTGTTTTTGTTGGTCACTGAAGACATTTGGGTTTAAGATCAAAAGATGAGTATGAGACAAGAGTTCTGAATTTCAGCTTTCATTTCCTGTTATTCACATCTAGATGTGTTAAACAACTTAGGACATATCACAGTTTGTATTAGACCACAGTATTTTTAAGTGAGCAAAAGTAATGGAACAAATAATTTTAAAATAAATAACATGTAATATTTGGTGGCATAACCCTTGCTTGCAATAACTGCCTCAAGCCTGTGACCCATCGACATCACCAAACTTTTGCATTCTTCATTTGTGATGCTATTCCAGGGTTTTACCGCAGCTTCTTTCAGTTCTTGTTTGTTTCGGGGTGTTTCTCCCTTCATCCTCCTCTCAGGGAAGTAAAATGCATGCTCTATTGGGTTATTAAGGTCAGGTAATAGACTTCGCTTGTCTAAAACCTTTTTTCCCCTGATGAAGTCCTTTGTTTGGGGGCAGTGTGCTTTGGGTCATTGTCCTGCTGCATGATAAACTTCCTCCCAAATAGTTTCAAAGCATTTCTCCATAAATTGGCAGACAAAATGTTTCTGTACACATCTGAATTCATTCTGCTACCATCATCAGTTACATCATCAATAAATATTAATGCACCTGTTCCAGAAGCAGCCATGCATGCTCAAGCCATTACATTACCTCCACCATGCTTCACAGATGAGCTTGCATGCTTCGCATCATAAGCAGTTCCTTTCTTTCTCCACACTTTGGCATTTCCATCTCTTTGGTTTCATCTTGGTTCATCTTGGTCTCATCAGACCATTACTTTTGCGGCTCATCTCTGTACTTCTTTGCAAATTTAAATCCGAACTTCCAATTCTAACTGATGAGTGGTTTGCATCTTGTGGTGTGGCCTCTATATTTCTGCTCTCTGACTCTTCTTCAAACAGTGGATTGTGGAGGTCGTTGGTGATGTCACTTACTGATGTTTTGGGGGTTTACTTCACAGCTCTCACAATATTTCTGTCATCAACTACTATTGTTTTCCATGGCCGATCTGTCCAGCGTCTGTTGCTCAGTACACCAGTAGTTTCTTTCTTTTCAGGACATTCCAAATTGCTGTGCTTGCTATGCCCAATGTGTGTTCAATAGCTGTGGTCGGTTGTCTTTCTTTTTTCAGCTTGACAATGGCTTGCTTTTATACCATAGACAAAGCATTTATATGTGGCTGTGAATAATGATTCTAGATGTTTTTCAGTTTGTTTGATGGGTATGTTGAACCCACAGTAAACATATTGCTGAGGCCCTGGTTAGAGGTCGTGAGCTACATATGGGGGCTGGTTTAGGTTTAGATGATTGTGTGGCAATCACAGATATTGTTTGGTTTGTAGAAATGACAGGGTGTAAAAATGTTTGTCTTTTATCAAACACGGGATGGTCACTTTACCAAGTTTCAAAACCGAGGACACCCACCCTAGAACTGTCTTTAATAACTTACACCATAACCATTTCTATGGCATCATGAATCTGAAGGGTTTTCTGGGTGTGTCATATGTTTGTGAGTGGTGTTATACAAGTTTTAACACCTGTGGTGATCCTGGCTGTAAACATAGATGTAATTTCTGTCTTCATGAATATTGTCCTAACCAACAAAGTAACACAAAGCAGTCCCCGGTTTGTAAGCAGACTTTGTCGATTGTGGCCATCCTTACAACGTTAGTACTACAAACTATAAAGCGCACAGGTGCATGGCTAACATGTGTCCGAATTGTAACATGGATCTGTCTGTTGAAATGAATTATCAGTGTTTCATAAAACCCTATAAACCCGAGGACCCCAGCGAGCGCTACATATTTTAGGATTTTAAGACAATTGCTAATCCTGTGAACGGTGTACACAATGCAAATTTGGTGTGTGCAATTAGCTTTGATAACAAGAGATGATGTTCAGCCAGAGATGGTTGTGTCGCTGCTTTTTTCCAAAGGTTTAGGCAACCAAAATATAATGACAATGCATTTATAGCACCCAACTCTAAAGGTTGTGATGATTAAATCTTGATACATTACCTTGCTAACAATTGTATTGACACAACATTTATTGCTAATGATAGCAAGCTCATGATTTTTACAAAGAGCACATTCAATCAGAGATACATTAATAGTCAGCACATTCAATCAGAGATGCATTGATAGTCATTACTTCCTACTAATGAATCTAGTGGCCTTGCCACATGCTACGGGTTTTAAGGATTCGAAAAAGGCTACTTTCCTGTTGGTTCCCATCCGGAACTGCATTATTACGTGTGAATACCATGATGGCTAAAAAAAAAGATTAGTTTTTGAAATAGTACACAACTGTTTCCATAGACAATTATGTGGTCTTCTCGAGAGAGGGTTAAATACGCTACAGACTCGAGTTCCTGTGGCGTGGATGTGTGGACCCATTCCGGTCAATTATGATTGCTTCGACTTGCATGAAAGTCTTTTACAACAGATTCCTTACCAAGAACACAATTACATTGGGCTCCTCAGACAACTACAACCGTTGTCAGAAGACATTCTCAAACAGCTCAATCCAATGGCTTGAATATGTGGCCTCTGATGAGAATATATCAATACAGCATGCCTTGAACCGGGGCGAAATGAAAATCAGTGCCTACTACGTTGATGGATATGCTGAACGCGATGTTGTGTGCACAGTCTATGAATTTCTAAGCTGCTTCTGGCACGGTCATCCAAAGTGTCATTGTTCAACAAGCACAAACCCGGTAACAAAGATTCAGTATGGGTTGATGCACCAACAATGGAAAAGCTTCAGGCTTTAAAAAAACAACACAATGTACATGTTCAATACATATGGGAGTGTGAGTGGAATCAGCTTAGTAACACATCCGCAGATATCCATGCTTTCTTGAAGACCTTTGATGCTCCAGAGGGCCTTGACCCCCGGGATGCTCTTTTCGGAGGTCGTACCAACGCAATACATTTTTATTGAGAAGGGGAGACTGTTCCAT
Organism: Esox niger; assembly: GCA_016801105.1. Classification (NCBI taxonomy): domain Eukaryota; kingdom Metazoa; phylum Chordata; class Actinopteri; order Esociformes; family Esocidae; genus Esox; species Esox niger. The sequence goes on along the minus strand of JACXGJ010002775.1, from coordinate 35,243 downwards.
ATAACGATGTCTGTAGTTTTTACCCATTCGGAAACAAGAAACAGACTTATCTGAATGAGCATCCAGACATAATCTTTCGAGATTTCAAACTGCTACATAAATACTGACATTGTTAAGGATACGACGTGTCCACCGAAAGGCCCGGATTAAGACAACAATATCTTTACTGGCACGAGTGGTCCACTTCACATCCGATTCATGCTTTGTGGAGAATGGCCGCAACAACGTTTTCTAGAATCATACCCAATGTTGCTTTGATGATCTTTAAAACATGTGGTGCAAGATGTTTTTACATTTTGTGAGAACTCTTGTCAGCATTTGAAAGGTATGACAGATTCAGTGGTCTTAGCTGATCACCAAACCGGTCAAGCCAATCGTGTATCCCTGTGGAATTGAACTGTCGGCTCCAGGGTACCACAGAAGTCTACAGCGTTGTCATCCAAGGCATCACACAGCCAGTCCTCAACCTTGTGTTCAGTCCTCTTCCGGTTGGTTGTATTCTTGTGACATGTTTTGTATATACTTCTGTCTCCTTGATAGTCACAGGCGGTATGTCGGTTTCTATGCTGTGTTGAGGAATGTGTCAGCTTAAGGCGGGGCTTCGGGGTCTTACATCAGTCCAACAGTCTGCAGTCGCATTCACAATCACACTCTAACCTGCTGACATTTTCCAGAAATTGTTTGTAATGTTTTGGTAAATTTACTCAGGCAATACTGAATGACCATCACAGGGGGTTGGCATGGCTGAAATACACAGACCACGCCAATCATCACATAAAACATGGTTGTAGGACATCTGTTGTAACACATCAAATGTCTGGGGGTTATAGCATTGCTAAACCCTGATGCCCTTTTGTTGCTCATGTCGCTGTTATAACACTGATTTATTGACTGGGAATTTAGCATTCCGGAACCCATTTGTTAAACATCAAACATAACCCACCTGTTTTAACACTTGTCCTGTGTGTTTATTTATCATTGTAAAACATCAAACACAGGCACATTGAAGTAATCATGAATTAAAAAGTCACCGGACATGCATACGTCATTCCGAAAGTTCCGCCCTAACAAACGTCATACCGGATGTCCCACCCAGCAAACCGGATGTGCCACCCACCTGTCCAATGAAGCTGGAAGCCCCGCCCACAAGTATCATAAATAACCAAAATGATGGAATATACCGTACATTTACAACTGACTGTCTTCTACAGAAATTTTCTATAGACAGATTAATCAAAATTGGAGTTGTTTGGCAAATTAGATAGGCATACAAATAAATGAATACTCTGTCTAAATTCAAATGTGGATGAGATTTAATAACTGTTATTATGGTCCTGATTATGGAATCAGTTGATTATCAAGGTGTTTTGGCCCTCAACATTCCATCTAGTGTCCAAAACCTGGTTCTGAGTTGAAGGTTGTTGATCTTCCCACAGGACAATGGACGACATGACCACATATATTGCAAAATAAATAACAATGACTTAAGAAGAAATGCTTGACTGTTCTGGAGTTGCTTGCAATGATTCCAGATCTTAATCCCCTGGAAAACATTATGGCGAGAGCTGAAATCAGCTCTCTTAAATCAACTCTTAAACACCACAGAACTTGAGCGGTTTGCAGCAGAAGAGTGCCAGAAACGATGTGGAGGAAGCTTACTGGTTTTTATCTTTGCCCAAGGACATGCAGCCACATAGGTCTTTGGTGCCAATCATTTGGTCCATGCCATTGGTGTTTCTTCTCCGACTGACATTAATAAGCTTAGGTTTCAGTATTAGAAATTCAATTCCAAAATATCAATAACAATTAAGTTAACTGCATCTTAATTTTTATGAAATGGGAAAATATTTTAAGATAAATTACAAATTAACTCCAGAGAGTGCATCTTAATTGCTTTGGGGTTGAGAGGGAAAACTGGTCAAAGCCTGTGTATTTTTCTTTGAACTACTGAGATAATTCAAAAGGTTTGTAGAATAACTCTTTCCAGGGATTGGAAACTGCCGAAAGAAAAACAAATTCCTGATTTAAATCCTGATAAGCTCCTATAAAAACAGATTTGCCTGATCCAACATTTTCCATCAGTGAATTAGTCAATTAGAAAGACAAGAGCTGCTTCAGATACTGTCCACGTAATTTTGTACATAGCAAAATATCCAAAAGCCGTACATTTCAAGAGTTATTAGATACAGATATTAGTCTTGATTAATACATTGGGTGCTTGGTGGAACTTATTACAAATCAGCAATCTGAATTCTCTCTTAGTTTACAGCATTTGAAGGTGCCATTTTCTTAGGGTTCTGTCCTTTGGTTAGTCTATTCTATTGGCAGTTCTCCAATCCCTGTCTCTCGTCAGGGCTGCTAATAGAAAGTGATACTTTGATTTTATTCTGGTTTTATCCTGAATTGACAGATCCATCTGCCATTTCCTCTCATATGAATCTCTCTGCTTTAATTCTTCTCTTTGTCCTTCTCAGCACTCCGGCTCTCTCCATCACAGTTACAATTATTCTCCCTTGTAGGAAAAATTATTTTGAGGTCTGCAATTGTGTTAAATAGAGATCAGAACCAACTATTCAGAGCTGCTGTGTGTTGTACATTGCCCTTATTTTTATTTTACTTCCAGATTGCTAACAGGATAGCAATATATCCTTTATTTTTGAATAGTATATAGGCCTGTAATCTTTATTTGTCAAGATCAAAGACAGAGAGGAGTCCGTAGATGAGTCTGTTCTACCTCGCGTCTGAGAGGTTCCTGGCCAATTGCCACTTATGGTCATTTGAGTTCCTCGAGAAAAAACAGGTTCTTTAACTGAGGCCATAAACTAACTAGATAATTAGCACATCCAGCCTAAGCAATTTCTGCTAGACGTCTGAATTGAGACATCAACTTTGGAAAGCCTCTTGTGGGTTTTGTTTCGAGGGGGCTGAGAGGCAGGAGCTGTGTTCATCTCTTGTGTTGCTTTTTCTATGGCCGGAGGGAGCGCCAATGCTTGCATATCAAAGCATAGTGTCTGTAAGCAGGCCAGACGATCAGGGAAAAACTCAATAGAACTGAAAAAAGGAAATCTTGCCATGTTCCCTTAGGCTAACTGTTGTCATTCCAAAAGGTCAAATGAGTGACATTTGATGTATGAGAACCACTGAATGCCCAATCTTGATATGGGCAAGAGTTGAATGTGTAACAGGACCAAGCAAAGGACTTAGGGATCATTTATGTTTGGTTGCCATAACAAACACAGTAAACACACCAGGGTAGATTTGCTGTTTTTGATCATGAATCATGTTTCTTTACGAAGAAGGGAAAGGAGAATCCATTATTAATTCCGAACCACAGTTCACCATTAAGCAATTCATGCGACCAGAAAATACATTAATTTCCTTAAAAGTTGTTGAGGGAATAACAGATAATTTGACTTTTGTTGGAAAATGCGCTAGCGCCGAGGAGGCTGGCAGAGTAGAGTAGAATGTCTGTTTTAGTTACCTTTAGCAGATTTGAGGAACCTCCAGCCCAAAAAAAGCTTGTGTTGACAATAAAGTTCCATGGTTGGCTGTCATCCGAGAGAGCATGGTACCACTTATCGAACCCCAGAGACTGGCCAAGTTCATCGCAGGCTGATATGTTGTAGTTCTCACAATGTGTTCATATCAGGACCTAATTACTTCAGTGTGGGATGACTCAGTTTAGTAGTGTAACTTACACTTCTGGCAACATATATATGCACAGATATCATAGTGTTTGCATTCAGTATAAGACAAATAATGTGTTGCCCATATTTGATAAACACATCATATTCCTAGAAATAATGTGTTGTCTATACATGATAAACGGTTCATATTCAGAATAATAACGTGTTGCCTATTCAGTGGATATAAAAAGTTGACACCCCTGTTAAAATGCCAGGTTTTTGTGATGTAAAAAAATGAAACAAAGATAAATCATGTCAGAACGTTTTCCACTTTTAATGTGACCTATAATGTGAACAATTCAATAGAAAAACAAACTGAAATATTCGAGGGGTGAAAAAAAAAAAGTACAATAACCTGGTTGCATAAGTGTGCATACCCTCTTATAAGTGGGAATGTGTTCAGAATTAATTATATAATATTCAAACTCATGTTAAATATAAGTCATTACACACCTGCCATCATTTAAGTGAGTTTGATTAATCACAAATAAAGTTCAGCTGCTCTAGTAGTATTTTCCTGACGTTTTCTTAGTTGCATCTCAGAGCAAAAGCCATTGTCCGCAGAGAGCTTCCAACGCATCACAGGGATTTCATTGTTAAAAGATATAATTCAGGAGAAGAATACAAAATAATTTCCAAAGCATTAGATATACCATGGAACACAGTGACGACAGTCATCATCAAGTGGGGAAAATATGGCACAACAGAGACATTACCAAGAACAGGACGTCCCTCCAAAATTTATGAAAAGACAAGAAGAAAACTGTTCAGGGAGGCTTCCAAGAGGCCTACAGCAACATTAAAGGAGCTGCAGGAATTTCTGGCAAGTACTGGCTGTGTTCTCCATGTGACAACAATCTCCCGTTTTCTTCATATTAATGGGCTATGGGGTATGGTGGCAAGACGGAATCTCTTTCTTACAAAGAAAAACATCCAATTCCAGCTGAAGTTTGCAAAAACAAACATCAAGTCTCCCAAATGCACATCAGAAAATGTGTTATGGTCTGATGAAAACAACGTTGATCGTTTTGGCCATAATTCCAAAGGGTATGTTTGCCACAAAAACAAGACTGCACTTCAGCCAAAGTACGCCATAACCACAGTGATGCATGCTGGTGGCAGCATCATGTTTTGGGGCTGTGTTTCCTCTGCTGGAACCAGGGCCTTAGGTTGGAGGGAATCATGAACAGTTCTGAATACCAGGCAAATTTGGCACAAAACCTTCAGGCATCTGTTAGAAGGCTGAAGATAAAGAGGTTCACCTTTCAGCATGACAACGACCAAAAACACACTTCCAAATCCACAAAAGCAATGCTTCCTCAGAAGATTAATGTTTTGGAATAGCCCAGCCAGAGCTCAGACCTGAAACCAATTGAAAATCTGTGGGGTGATCCGAAGAGGGCTGTGCACAGGAGATGTCTTTGCAATCTGACAGATTTGGAGCACTTTTGCAAAGAAAAGTAGGCAAATAGTGCCATGTTAAGATGTGCCATGCTAATAGACTCCTTCCCAAAAAGACTAAGTGCTGTGACAAAATCAAAAGGTGCTTCAACAAAGTATTAGTTAAAGGGTGTGCACACTTATGCAACCAGGTCATTGTTATTTTTTTTATCATAGATCTATTGTTTTTCAAATGAATTGTTCACGTTTGAGGTCACATTAAAGGTGGAAAAGGTTCTGACATGATTTATCTTTGTCTACTTTTTTTACATCACAAACACCTAGCATTTTAACAGGGGTGTGTAGGATCTTTATATCCATTGTATGTGATACACTTATTATACTCACAGTAATATAGTTCCTAGATATGGTAAAAAGGTAATATCCACAATATACATGTGTTGCCAAGATGTTATTGAGATTGGCCGGAGAATTGGAGCAGCGGGTCAGTATTGCATTTGCTTTACCGCAACGTTGTGATGAAAAGAGAGCTGAACCAGAAGGCAAAGCTCTCGATATACCGGTCAATTTGTTTTCCTACCCTAACCTATGGTCATGAAGGCTGGGTCATGACCGAAAGAACTAGATTGAGGGTATAAGTGGCTGAAATGAGTTTTCTATGGAGTGGCTGGCGTCTCCCTTAGAAATAGGGTGAGAAGCTCAGTCATCCGTGAGGAACTCGGAGTCGAGCCGCTGCTCATTTGCATTGAAAGGAGCCAGTTGAGGTGGTTCGGGCACCTGGTAAGGATGCCCCCAGGACGTCTCCCTAGGGAGGTGTTCCAGGCACGTCCAGCTGGGAGGAGACCTTGGGGTAGGTCCAGGACTATGTGGAGAGATTATATTTCGACACAGGCCTGGGAACGTCTCGGGATCCCCCAGTCAGAGCTGGAAAATATAGCTCGGGAAAGGGAATTTTGGGGTCCCCTGCTGGAGCTGCTGCCCCCGCGACCCGATACCAGATAAGCAGATGAAGATGAAGAGAGCCAAGATGTTAGAAATTATGTATTCAAAAAGTGCTATTACCCTGCAATGCTAACATGACTTATCCAACCATACTGACCTCAATCAATCAATCAAATATATTTTATATAGCCCTTTATACATCAGAAGTTGTCACAAAGTGCTTTTACAAACCACCCAGCCTAATAACATGCTGTGCCTTATTACACTGACACAATGTGCACTACTACACTGACAAAATGTGCCCTACTACACGGACAAAATGTGCCCTACTACATGGACAAAATGTGCCCTACTACATGGACAAAATGTGCCCTACTACATGGACAAAATGTGCCCTACTACACGGACAAAATGTGCCCTACTACATGGACAAAATGTGCCCTACTACATGGACAAAATGTGCCCTACTACACGGACAAAATGTGCCCTACTACACGGACAAAATGTGCCCTACTACACGGACAAAATTTGCCCTACTACACGGACAAAATGTATCCTACTACACTGACACAATGTATCCCACTACACTGACACAATGCTCCCTACTACACTGACACACTGTGCCCTACTACACTGACACAATGTATCCTACTACACTGACACAATGTATCCTACTACACTGACACAATGTATCCTACTAAACTGACACAATGTATCCTACTACACTGACATAATGTATCCTACTAGACTGACATAATTTATCCTACTACACTGACATAATGTATCCTACTACACTGACATAATGTATCCAACTACACTGACATAATGTATCCTACTACACTGGCATGATGTTCTCTACTACACTGACATGATATATTGTACTGCACAAACACTCTGAACCTATACCCAGGCTGAATTCTTGCACCGATGACACAAGTGTGTTGTACTCATCCATCTGCGATTCTCAGCGGTTCTAAACTGAAAAGTGACCCCAGGGGTAAGTTTTTTCCTCCCTCAATTTAAGTAGATTGGCGGTTGGCTTCTGATTTCTGGGAGATCACTGAGCAAACCGTAGTTAGCCCTGCCATGTCTGGGACCTGGAACAGGCCTTCACTGTCTACCTTCGTAGCCATGCTGGCTGACCTGCTTCGGCTTCAAGTCTGCAGCGAACGGGGCTCCACGGGACTTCACGGGGCTCCAGTAATGAGGGTTGCTGAGAGCCAGTGGTCATGTAGCGTATGAGGGGATGCTTGACTGACGATGCCATGCTGTGGCCGTGCACAGGGTCAAGGCAGCCTGCTGACATCCTATCTCTGCTGAAGAAGGACAATGTGTGTGGGTGGTTCCTAGCAAATACTTGTTTGTCTGTTATTCAACACCAGTGACGTTCAAATCCCCTCTTTAGCCTTAGCCATTGACGTAGGTTTGTCGACATTGGCACTGGCTCAATGCCATTAGGATGACGATCAGCGACGGACCGGGATGGATGGCAAACACTGTTTTCATTGTATGTTCGGCACAGATGTGCACCAGTCAGAGGGTTTAAACGATTTCAATGTGAACATCAGATTAAAGGAATGAGGAGATTTGTCTCCCAGCTACAGACTGGCATTGGTGCTTTTCAAACAGTATAGTCCCATGGCTCAGGAATCCATTTAGAGATTTGGTTGAAAACATTCATCACACACACTGAAACACACAACTCACAAAGGCACAGATGCATAGAAACCGTTAGAAAATGCAGTAAAGTAACACTTTTGTCCTTCCTTACTAGGCACACGTGTTAAACGAATTCAAATAGTGATTCCGTATCCCATCCAATCCAATGTCAGTGCAGCCTACCAAACCCACCCTTCCACCTAACAGGCTTTCTGCAAGACGACGTCACAGTGATTTGCAACAGTTTGTACAACACTGTGCTGATAGCCAACCCTCCACTGCTCCAGTTAACTACAATGATGAAAACAGATGTGGGCAAAAAGGGTTGAAATTGCATATGTTGTATTCAAATGTTTCCGTCTTGGACCAATCATTGTGTTAACTATAACACGTAATTTCTTTAAGTGTACTGTAGGCGTGCGCACACACACACACACACACACACACACACACACACAGACACCTACACACACAGAGAGTAATATGGATATGAAGGAAAGACGGACTAGGCAAAAAAAGAAGAGAACGATTTGCGAGTCAAAGAAAGAGCAGAGGAGAGTCCCATGAGAGCCCTACATTAAGAGAGCATTCTTCCTCTTCAGGAGATAAAATAAACCCCTGGAGAGAACAGCAATTCTGGCAGACACGTTTCTAGTGTCACGTCCTTGTTTGTGTGTGTGTTTGTGTCTGAGTGCTTTCGTTTTTGTGTACTCAGAGAAAAGAGCTTGAAGGTGCAGTCACCAAACCCTCTTTACCCAGAAACCCCCCACTCCCCTTTCTCGCTCCAGTGCCTTCTACTTCTAGGACAATATGAGATATGGAGAGTTATAGAGAATGAGCAGGTGTAATTCAGCGTTATCATCCTGCTGACATGAATAAATTATTACTCGGTCTCTAAATGTTCCATTATATACCCAGTATTGACGTTAGTGTGGCACAAGAAATTGTCATAGGCAGAGCTGGGTTCACCTGTTTGGAGACCTCTGGGCAATATATCCATTATGTACAGTCAGAAAGTCCAACCAGATATTACAAAGTGATGTCAAACAGTGTTAAGACCATTCCAACTCACACTCAAGATAGCTTTTGTCTGTTAGAAATTCCCACAGACACATCTGCTGGCCTATGAACGGTCCACCATAGACATCAGCAGCAAATACAGCACAAATTGGCTACAAAGTACAAGTCCTTAAACCTTATTTATCTATTTGATAAGTTCTTGATTAGCCTATGTTGGTAAATTCCAGTCTATGAGAGAGGATTGATGTCTTCAGAAACTTTGTTGATCTCAATGTATTTTTCACTTGTTGCATTGGTCATTTGAATAGTTACACCGTAATGGCAAAACCCTTATCTGTGCTCTGAAAAAATGTTTTGGTGTTCACATTAACATTCTGAGGCTGTTATGCCAAGTAAGTGAGCAAACTGTCACAAATTCTATCCCAGTGACTCGTTCAAAGCAGCCTGCCAGTTAGAGCTGAGGTCAGCCCTTATGTTGAAATGCACGCGGTGATGAGAAACTTGTCTTTAATTTGACTGTGCTCGACAGTAGTGTGGAGACAATCCGAGAGAGAGAGATTGACAGGCATTCAGTTACAATGCCAGCTGTCATCTGTGACCTTCAGGGCAAGATAAAACAATAGAAGTGCCTGTCAGTTCACAGGTTATATACTCAGCCTCATCTTTCGGACAAAGCTCCCTCTAAATTCTCATTTACGCCATGGCATGAGCAGTTAACTAATTAGGTACACCTGGACAGTGACCTGCAAACAAAAAATTATGCAAAGCCTAAAGCACAATTGAAACACATTTAATAAACAATTAAGGATTGTTATCTGTCAAACATAATGGCAATTGTAAAAGACACTGACAATAGAAACATTCTCTCAGTATGAGATCTTACCATGTTGAGATAAAGTTTGTCTAGTAGTCCAGGGGTGTGTGGGTATAATTGACTAGGTGTCTGGCTGTACTGTAAATCGTCTACCATTTCTGCAGTATATTCCCTAAGCAGCCAGTTGATTAGGTACACAAACCCATTCACACGTGGCCTTGACTTATATAAAGCAGTCCGATAGGGCATTTATTTACTGTTCAACTGAATGTCAGGTAAAATGAGTGGCCTTGGATTGTCCAGAGCTCTAGGCGGTTCCATGTAATTCAGTTGCACCGGCCCGCTGCTCTTTAAGATAAAACAATCCCCTCTGTCTTTCCCCACTGTCTCTATTCAATAAAGCATAAAATTACAGAAAATATATCAAAAGGAAAAATATATGGGCAGAACGATTGACCCAGGAACTTTGAGCGTGGTATGATGGGCTGTGCCAGGCTTGCCTGTGCCAGTTCCTTTTTGTCTTGGTTTCTGTGGCCTGCAAAGTCTCTGGACCTTAACCCAATAGAATATTTTTTAGATGAGTTGGAGTGGGCTGTTCTCAGCATGAATGTACTGCAGTCCAATCATCAGACACTGAGCGAAGCCATCACGTCATTGTGTCTTGTATGTCTTCCATTTTCTTATAATTGCTCCCACAATTGATTTCTTCACACCAAGCTGGTTACCTATTGCAGGTGTATTTTATACTGATAACAAGTTCAAACAGGTGCCATTAATACAGGTAACGTGTGGAGGACAGAGGAGCCTCTTAAAGAAGAAGTTACATGTCTGTGAGAGCCAGAAATCTTGCTTGTTTGTAGGCGACCAAATACTTATTTTACCGAGGAATTTACCAATAAATTCATAAAAAATCCTACAATGTGATTCTCTGGGTAATTTCTTCTAATTTTGTCTCTCATAGTTGAAGTGTACCTATGATGAAAATTACAGGCCTCTCTCATCTTTATAAGTGTGAGAACAAGCACAATTGGTGGCTGACTAAATACTTTTTTGCCCCACTGTATATCTGATCCTGAAGTGTCACTGTTCAAATGATTTGATTCTGGTGGAAAAAACTGTAACGGTAAACACATTTGGGAATCTGATAGTGTGGATGGTCCTTGATACCTAGCCTAGCAGGTAACCATGGCAATTTGGCCATGCCAAACCCCTTGGTGTCATTGCTTGAATATAGTATTTTAGTTCAAATGGGATGAATCAAATACATACCACCGTTCCAAAGTTTGGGGTCCCCTAGAAATGTCCTTTTTCCCATTAAAAGATACATGAAATGAGTTTGAATAGAAATATAGTCACTGACAGAATTAATGATTTTTAACTGAAATACTAATTGTGTCCTTCAAACTTTGCTTTTGTCAAAGAATCCTCCCTTTGAAGCAATAACAGCCTTGCAGACCTTTGGCATTCTAGTTGTCAGTGTTTGCCTGAAGAGATTTCACCCCATGCTTCCTGCAGCACCTTCCATGAATTGGATTGCTTGATGGGCACTTCTTACGTAACATGGGTCAAGCTGCTCCCACAACAGCTTTGGATCATTGTCCGGTTGTTGGAGAAAATTGACTCCAATCAAGCACCATCTACAGGCTATGGCATGGCATTGTAAAATGGACTTGAAGATCCCTTTTTACTCTACCACCAAAGCACCCCCAGACCATCACATTGCCTCTACCATGCTTGACAAATAGTGTCAAGCACTACTCCAGTATTTCTTTCATTTGGTCTGCATCTCACAAAGTGTCTTCTAAGTGATCTGAACACTTTTGTCTGTCCATAACACTTTTTCCCTCTGTATCTTCCTGTGTCCAGTGTCTGCTTTATTTAACCCATCTTAATCTGTTCTTTGTAGTGGCCAAAGATATTGTGGAGATATTTTTTCTTTGCAACTCAGCCTACATTACCAGCATCCCGGAGTGACATTTTCACTGTTGACGTTGAGTCTTAGTCTGCAGGAACTATTTAATGAAGCTGCCAGTTGAGGATCTGCCAGGTGCAGACTACACGCTGTAATGTATTTGCAATCTTGCTCAGTTGTGCAGTAGGGCCTCCCACTTGTCTTTCTATTCTGATTTGAACCTGTTTGCACTGTTCTGTTAATGGAGTGGTACAAAGCATTGAATGGGCTCTTCAGTTTCTGGGCAATTTCTCACATGCAAAAGCCTTCATTTCATAACTAGAATGCCATTTTTCAGAAGAAAGATTTTTCTTTCTGGCCATTTTGAGCCTGTAATCAAACCCACAATATTGCAACACACCATCAGTAGGGTAAAACGAACCAGTCTCACAATGGTCTAATCCCAGCTCATGTTCCCAATAACAGTTTTAATTTGTGCTAAAATAATAGCAAAATGGTTTTCTTATGATAAATTGGCCATTTAAAATGATAAACTTGGATTAGCAAATACAACATGACATTTTAAAACAGGACTGATGGTTGTGGACAATGGTATTCTACACCTGTGTTCTGTAGATATCCCATTGAAATCAGCCATTTCTCGCAACAATTGTCATATGCAAAATTAACAATGTCCATGTCGTATTTTTAAACAATTAGATGTTATATTAAAGGCCAGAAAATTTGCTTTTCTCTCAAAAACAAGGACATTTCTAAGTGACCCAAAACGTTTGAGCAGTGGTGTACATATCCATTAGCAGCATACCGGTACACAGGGATCCCTGGTGCTATTTGCCTTGCTGACTGGCAGTATCACTCTAATTCACTCAGTTATTACATAATGTCCAAACTGGCAGACCTCTGTGATCCGGATCCTGAGAAGAAGTCTATTATCATGGAATTACTCAACGGGGAAGCCATGACCTCCTTCTCTTCCTCTCTCCCTCTCTCTGCTTTTAAATACATTCTCTCTTACTCACTCGCTCCCTCTTATTTTTTTCTTCCTGACATACAGGACACTTCTGGGAGAGTAAAACAACGGATGGTCAGAAAGCATCTGGTGGTAAGGGTTGGCTGCACAGGATGTGTTTTAATTCCCTGTGGAATGTGCTATGCTCTCAGTCTGGCAAACTGTGCAACTCCATGGACAGGACTTTGGGTCCGTCAGGGGACCATCGGCATAAAATACACCTGGCACTTTATGACCACTGGTGAGAACTTTCCTGAGTTAATGCCAGCTTAACAAGGGCCCAGTCAAACTGTCTTCTGATTGTGTCAGGGCAGATAACTGGCCCTACAACATGAATCTCCATATCAACATGTTCCATCATGTTTAACAGAATGCATTTTAAGACCTCCGTAATGGAACCTCAAATGCAATTTAATACCAATTTCAAGGTCTGCATGCACCACAAAGTTTCTAATACTTCCCTTCCTGAAATGTGTCTATGTTGGCAAAAAAAGTTCAATATTCAACAATGGATCTTCCAGCAAAGGCTATGGTCTATGTTATAAGTCATGATGGTGTGCTACACTTGAAATGAGAATGCTGCTGTAGGCCTATTGATGTCCATGATATGACAGGGCAAGTCCTTAATATGTTTCAACCAAATATATGAAGATGTCAGGTCCTAGCTGGGGGCTTCGAGGCAGCTGTATGCACCTGGGGGTCACAGTCAGCCTGGTTACAGATGTGCCTCTAGGGATCTCTATCTGGTGCAACTGCCTCTAATTGGGGACCCTATTTAAGTTGCCCTTGTTTGCTGTTTGTGTTTGGACCCCTTTATATTTTTGTAATTGTTTCAAGTGAGTGATATCAATAATAAAGGAATGTTATAAGTTTGCGCTGCTCAAAGTGTCCTGCCTCTACAACAATGTGACAGAAGCAAGCCTTTCTCTTGTCATGAAGTGAATCTGCAATTCACAAAATGTTTTAACTGATGGTATAACCATTCTGTTAATATTCTAAAACCTTTTGTGACTTTTAGATTAGATTAGATGTCAACATTAATGTCATAGAACAAGTACAAGTACAGTACACGGAAATGCAGTTTGCGTCTAACCAGAAGTGCAAATACAGGAGGACCCATGGTGACCTTGGAAGAGAAAATAGAGTATGAATATGATCTTACCGAGTTCAGGTCCAGGCTGGTCTCCACCCACTCCTTGGCATCATTGTATTCGTCTATTAATCCCATTATATAAAGTGTGTCCAGAGAATCTACGATGGAGGCGCCCCTCAGACCACCTGAAAAACAAACAGGACACAACCTAATCAGGACCATGGAAGACCTGTTGGTTCAGAGACTGACTCTGTATGGCTCTATGGCTGCCCTGATATGCACAACTCGGTTGCTGTCAAGCTGCCAATGTTTATCTGGAATATGGGAGCGACACTGTGCCGGCTAAAAGAGAAACGTCTCTCACCAAGATGAACACTGAAGAGTAATTTATGAATCAAACATTGTGTCTGTGATCTTTTGCAACAGTATTGATTAAATAACATTAACTGTCTCAACGGCTGCATTCCCAATTTTATTCAGTGCAGGAACTACAGTCCCAATGCACCAATGGCTTGTTATAGATGCACTTAATTTGAGGTAATTAAATTCCCTTCACAACCTTAATGAGAAATGTTCAGAGGCTTTTATTCAAAACTGCCGCCCTTAAGAGAGAGATTGGATGTAATTTTTCTACTCGGATGAAAACAAGATGCAAACATGGCTGGCTATATTTGAAAGAGCTTGGAAAAGAGAAACCCGTGTCCTTGTTGTGAATCTGAGTAATAGTTTCAGTCAAAACATGTCAATGAAAACTTGCAAAAAGAATACAACAAGAAGAGTCCTAACTGGGCCACCAAACACTGAAAATAAACACATTCAGAAGTGTTAAATCAACAATGATAGTCTTTCATTTAATATACACTACCTATCAAAAGTTTGGGGTCACCTAGAAATATCATTGTTTTCCATGAAAGCATGCATGAAATGAGTATAAATAGGAAATTTTGAATAAATGAATAGGAAATATAGTAATTGACAAGGATTAAAATAATGATAAAAAAATAAAATTCCTGTGTCCTTCAAACTTTGCTCTTGTCAAAGAATCCTCAATAAGCAGCAATTACAGCCTTGCAGACCTTTGGTGTAGTTGGTAGAGGTCATCTCAAGACATTTCACCCCATGCTTCCTGAAGCACCTCCCACAAATTGGCTTGATGGGCACTTCTTACGTATCATAAGGTCAAGCTGCTCTCACAACAGCTCAATAGGTATGATATCCTGTGACTGTGGTGGCCACTACATTATAGACAGAATACCAGCTAACTGTTTTTTTCTCTAAATAGTTTTCCAATAGTTTGGAGCTGTACTTTGGGTCATTGTCCTGTTGTAGGAGGAAATTGGCTCCAGTCAAGCGGTAGTACAGTAGTACACAGCATTGTGTGAGATCTTCAGGTTTTTGGGCAATTTCTTGCATGAAATCACCTTTATTTCTCAGATCAAGATTCAGAAGAAAGCTATTTGTTTCTGGACATTTTGGGCCTGTAATCAAACCCACAATTGCTGATGCTCCGTATGCTCAACTAGTCTAAAGAAGGACAGTTGTTTTGTTTCTTTATGTAGCACAACAGTTTCAGCTTTGCAATCATAATTGCAAAAAAAAGGTTTTCTAAGGATCAATCTGTCTTTAAAAATGATGTGTACACTATTTCTGATCAATTTGATGTTATTTTAAAAGCCAGTGACACCAAACTTTTGATCAGTGGTGTATATTGTCCTCAGTTTTCAGACTGAAATAACCTGCTTAGTGTACAGTAAAGCCTTATTTGCATTTCTTTCCCAGTTTGTTGCATTAATAGTCATCTATTAGAACACCACCACTGACGGGATGTGTTAGTGACAGAGATATAGTTGCTGCATTCTGTCCAGTGGTTATCACCAAGTAGATTTACAACATGTAAGAAATTCCCATTCAAATAGATCTCTAAACGGCCATAACAAAATGTCCTATAACAAAGATGGAAGGATCAGGGACAATAAAATAAAGATTAGATGAATCTCCTAGACCACAAGTTTGCGTTTGTAGCGTCTGCTAGAAATACACTGGCGAGCTAGGATTTCAGTGAGTGCTTGGGCATTCACATATAAGAGGATACACCTTTCCCAGGAGTCCAGCCAGTCACAGATCCAGTAAAAGTGAATGACAGAGCCGGCTGGAAAAAAAACAGAAGACAGCACAGAAAACTAAAAATATATTTGGCCAGCAGGTTCAGGTTGTTTAGGGAAAATGTAAAAAGAGACTATGTCACTTCACTGCTTTGAAATCCTCCATATTAATGGGTTTAGGTCAGCTGACATTGCTGATTGGCAGCGTAATGGAGTACCTACAATTAATATCATTATTGTAGGTTTTTTCAATACGAGATTGGACATTTTTTCTCCCTTAATAGGAATTAGATCCCAGTAAATGTACTCATTTGCATTGTATCCTGAAACATGTTCTCTCCTTGTTTTGATCTTACTTTATGTGGTACTGAAGAGCCATATAACCTTTCATACATAGCTAAGCATAAATATTCACTTCCCTGCCAAAGCTTCAGATTTGTGAGTGTTATAAATTACCTACTTGCAGCTATTTGCCAGAAACAAATTAAGCATTCACTTTCTTACTAACCAGCTGCCATTAAGCCACTGGAAATTACACAGTAAATTCTTAACTGCAGAGCTCTTGATTATCACAAGTTCTTACAGAGATTGCAGAACTGACAGTGAAATAAAAAGTACTTGTTGATCATCAATATATTGATAAACTACCTAAATGTGTACACAAAACGCAGAAATACAGTACAATGATATTCAGGCAATTCCGTCAAATAATCTAAACAATATTCCCAACTACATTTCAAAATGCAAACGTTTGCTTTCCAGCTTAAGTTAAGTAACATTTGACTTCTACCAACCTGAGTTGCAAGGGTTTGCCGGACTGGACAGACAAGGGTGATGGGCAAAACGACTGAGATTTTTACCTCAGGGAAAATCTAGCAACATTTAGTTCCTGGCTCTACACTCTAACCTCTAGACTGCCTGCTGTCTGCCTTGTGGGTCCCTATATGTTTGGAATGTTTAATGTGACATATCACACTTAGAAACTGGCTTTTGGTTGATGACGCCTTGGTAAATACAGTAAGTGGTGCTGTTCAGTGAAAAACAAATGATCATGCCTGGGATTTCAACTCACTCTACCCCACAGTCGCACAGAAAGAGAGATGATCAAACCAAGGCCGGAAATATTTTAATGAGCCAAGAACTAAATAAGGGTTATTTCAGTCGTCAAAGCTCTACATAGAACTATGACATTACCAAAGGACACTTGAGGAACCCACATTGTTTGCCAACATCACAATGATCACACAAAAGGTTTTCACTCTAATTATCTTCCCAATTCTAAAACATCTGTGTGGAATAGCACATTCAGCCATAAGTCTTTAAAATATTGGGCAACCCATAATAATTGTGCGATGAAGTGTGACGAAGGGGTGGTTTTATAATATGGAGGGGATTGTATTTTAAATCCCAAATAATTGCTATGCAAGTAAAAACATTTGTGTTAACCTTTGTTGCAACATATTAAAGTGTAACAAATAAGTAATACACATTTCTTTGACCAATCCATACAGTGCATTTCAAATCTTATTCAGTGGTGTTCATGTTTCAGCCTTTTTGACCTTTTGACCTTGCCCATGTCTCTGAGCACTTGACACCTTGTACTTCTGGACACTCGAGATAGGTTGCAGGTCTGGAATATGATGGCACTGGAGGATAATGAGTTCCTGGAGTTCATGTTTTATTCTTCTCAAGTCTTTTGCAGTTAATTTTTTGTACCCCAGATGATTATTTGCTACAAAACCTTTGATTGTCCAGTGGTCATGTCTAAATAGTTTAGCTATTTTAAGACTGCTGCAGTAATCTGAAAAGCATTTTACCAATTTTTACTTTTCAGTGTCTCTTTTATGTCCCATTTTACCTGAGGTCATGAAGCTGCCTAATAATTATGCACACCTTGATATTAGGTGTAATTCACCGTTGCCACACCCTCCCTCATTACACCAACAATATTATTCAGTCCAATGAGTATTCAAGTTTATATGGTTCAGATTTGGAACATTTGCATACAATTAATGATAATAACTAATAATTGTGCACCCAGTGTATTTTAGTTCTTCCTTCAGTAGTGTATTTTGCCTGCCTTTGTGTTTGCTTCAGCCCCAATGTAATGTTTCTGTTTTCCTGTCTTAATTTCAGTTTTGTTATATCTTAGTTATTTATTAAAAGTTCTCCATTCTCTCTCTGCCTGTGTCCTACCTCATACCTACACGATTCACTGCATTCGCTGAGAGAAATACTGAAATTGTTGGGAAAGTGTGAAAATGTAATTGCTACAGTTGTTGTGTAGAAGGTTCAGAAATATGAGGGCATAATGCATAGAATGAACGGAAAAATTTTTCGGCAAGCATAGCATTCTATCACATTGAAAATTACCACATGTTGAAGTCTCCTATTTCCTTCTGGCCATAGTATGTTACAGGAATATCTCAATAAATTTGGGAAATGCAACAGAACGTAACCCATTTTTAGATTAAAAGTACATATATAGTAAAAAGTACATGTAAAATAGTTCATACGGTTTGCAGCTTCTATCCATTCTACTGCACGGGGAGCTAAACATTTTCCTCATTAGGTAAAGCCTGGGGCTTTAAAACTCAACTATAGATTTTGCTAGATACAGAAACCAAGTGAAAATCTGAGAATGCAACAGAAACAAGCATGCCTCTCAAAAGAAAATAATATTAGAGGATCCTTTGGCTTTTCTTTATTTAAACAGTGGGGGCACCCAAATAACATACGATGAACATCAAAGGGCATTTCAGTAAAGTCCTTTGGAAGTTTCCTCAAAGAACCCTTTGAAGAAACTACCCTCTCAAATATCTACCAAAAAAGATTCTTCAAATCGTTATTTGGGAGAACCATTAAAAAGGAGATGTTGGAAGAGCAGATTGTGGTTCCCCCAGGGTTTTTAATCTGAAGAAGTCTTTAAGAACCAGGCCGATGTACTGCTGGAATGGCCATTGCATGCTTGCATGCTCTGTAGGGTTTTACAACCAAATTACAGATTGAGATAAGTATCTGTTCTTGGTATAAAAAATATGTGCATTTCCATGTCCACACCTAAACAGAGATCATTGCATAAATTATGTCTGTCTGAGGCAACAAGAGGACAACAAAGAAGCCTGGCACATTAAAGTTGAGCAATACTTATCAGCAGTTAATTTGCACAGTAGCTCAACAGGTATGGAAATTAGTATTTACATCTTCAGGCAACAAAACATAACGAAGCACCAGCAACAGAACACACAAGGTGATGTGCAAAGTGATATTAGCCGATAGTCTCTCTTACCCAACACCAAACATATTTCAATTTGTCCAGACTGTGCCTTGTGGTGGGCAGCTCGGGTTTCTAGAGTTCAGCTTGCCTGACGTGCTTCAGGTGGCGGAGACGGACATCCAACCGACTTATCGTCATACCCGCCTACTCCATTAAAACACAACTCATCCTTCCTCTGGCTTCCATTACATTGGCTTTTCCATTTATTCCCCACTTAACCTAAACAATCAAAGCATCCACAGTTACCCAGAAAGCCTTTCACTCTGTTGACCTTTCAGCGGGATACATGCTGCTGATGGGTGGAGAGCAAGGAAGACATGGTCAACGGAGGTCTGAGATGAGTGGTTAGTGACATATGGCCCATCCCAACAAGTTGATACATTTACAGCTATGGTTCGCAACCAAACCCCGGTCACAAGTTCTGGAGGAACATCCTTCACTGAGTCACAGAAAGTATATTTTTCAAGCTCATGATTTATGTTATGTTAAGTGTAAATAACTGATACAGGCTTTTAAGCCATGTGGAATGTCAGAATTATATAAAGAGCTTATTATAATACTATTACTAGCTCCAAAATACATATTTTAGAACAGTTTTTACTAAATATATGAACAAAAACAAAATTATGGACTACCTGCAGTAGAAGAACACAAAGAAAAACACAATGCACTACAATGAATATGGACCTCATCACTTATGGGCCATATACTGCATCCTTTGGAGGACAGCAGCGCTTTTCACACCCTTTATTCCACAACTAGGGCACACACACACACAGACACACACACACACACAGACACACCAACCTCGATGCTGGTCACCTCCTATCTACTAAACACCGACTACTGTACCACTGGTCCACAACCCACTTCAGCTGGTTGAGAGATTCAGCGCACACTGTCACCGAGAGGGCAGTACTAGCCTCCAGCTAGCCACACACACAGAAGCTGATTCAAAGTTGAGATAAGCATGCAGCACTTGGTTGCTAACCTCCAGCTAGAAGCCTGGCCTACTTTAAAAGTATAATCAGCTGTGAAGGAAGTTACCATATAGATTTATACAGGGCCTACGCTCTGAAAGGTAATGCACGTTACTGACATTGTTTTGCAGTCACTGTGAAAAATCGACGAAACTAAGTTAACTTTAACCGCTTCGTTCTTCCCAGAATCATTGCTAAGTCCATTGACAGTAAATGAAGAGTTCTTTCAACGCATTCTATTCTCTATTGTTGTTTGTGAAGGCCTCTCGCTGTGCTTAGTGAGCACTGTGACTGTACTGTTGCCATTTGATGACAAATCATGTTTGAGAGCTCTCTGAGAAAAATAAAAAAGCACACATATAGCTAATACCCTCATTCCCCAATCCTGGCAGCGGCACACGTCGGGGGAGCAACGAAGCGTAGAAAATTCCTATTGAAAACAGCAGCACCAAAGCACAGATGATTGATAGACTCAGATGAGGGAAGTAACAGATCAATCCATCACACAGCTCTGCCAGGGCGCCACGGTGCGGCTCAAATAGAGACCTTATTTATTTCAGAGGCCCTTCAACTGCACTCTGGGTTGAAGGGCCTCTGAAATGAAAAGAATTAATAAAACACTGGGTTAAAAAAGCTACTCTGTTCTAGGTAAATACTGGACGGAACACGAATCATATATAAAAAATATGCAAAAAGTGGAATATGCATGAGCCTAGAATTGTAGGAAAATTAGCTTGGTAACCCTGTCTACCAATGTGTTATAATATTTGTGTTAATTATGACATGAATCTTGTAGAAACATATTTTATGTATATATAAGAACATTTTAAAGGAAATAAAAAAATAATTAAAAAAAACAATTAGGCCACGCCTCCAGTCTCTGATGCAGAACGGGGGATCATAACTCAATAACCAAGCATCAAAAACCCAACCTGGCCTTGTCAACTCACTGATGGGTCAACATAATCTAGCATGTGATCTTTTCTACTAATTACCCCAAATGAATTGCTTTATATTTGAGAGTGTGGAGCGGTCCTACCCTAAGGTCCCTTGAAGAGGGCAGCTACTGACCAATAGGTAGTTTGGGGTGAAGGGGGTATAGCCACCTGGGGCAAGAATGCTGGGGAAATAGGCCCTTAATTCTGTAAGGGTTCATTGTATCAATTCATATTACAAACATAAGATCTTTATGTATGACTCTCAGGTAGTGAGGAACAATAACCTTCCTAGCTTAAGCTTAAGTTGACTATCTATAATCTTCCCTTGACAGTAAGACAAGCAGAAAAACACCATCCATCCATTCTCAGATAGGCAGAGTTTCTAAATATGAAATTCAATGACTTGAGTTTTGTCTGTATCATGATCTGAAGTAAACAAATGAACTAATGTTAAGCTGTCAGGGCGCATCTGTCAAAAATAGCATGAAGCACTGTACGCTTGAAATTGTCAACTGGCTAGTTCAGCAGTCTGTTCCAACTGATTCGAACCAGTGCATCAGTATCTCCTTTCTCTGACTATCATTCCCTGACTCAACACAGACATTAAACTCTGTTTTCAATCTCATCTCAGGGAACAAGTCTCACCTCCTCTCAAATTGTCCCAAATCATAACCCTTCGCTAGCTAAAAATGTAGTAATATCTTCTGTTGCTCTGCTAAAGCCGTTTTAGCCTATTGTTGTTTGACTATTGCCTTGCCCTACTTTGTCTTTAGCTTACATCAATATTCCATTTCCGTTGACAAAGTCTTGTCGGATTGCATGCTAATATTATTTCTTCTCGCCCTGCCTCACTAACCAAAAAGCAAATGTTATGGAAAATAAATGGCAATTGTAGATTGTACAAAATGTTGTCCACAGCCTAATAAGAGCCGGAGAGAAATGTTTTCTTCCTCTCAAACGTGAAACAATATGGGCAAGACAATCTGACTGGAATTCAAACAAGCACAAGAACAGCCATGCATTATTTGCCTATTCCAATGATAGAACTAAGTAGAGTGAAGGAAAAAAGTATTTGATCCCCTGCTGATATTGTAGGTTTGCCTACTGACAAAGAAATTATCAGTCTATAATTTAAATGATAGGTTTATTTGAACAGTGAGAGACAGAATAACAACAAAAACATCCAGAAAAACACTTGACAAAATGTTATAAATTGATTTGCATTTTAATGAGGGAAATACGTTTTTGATCCCCTCTCAATCAGATAGATGTCTGGGTCCCATGTCTCTTTTATACAGGTAATGAGCTGAGATTAGGAGCACACTTAAAGGGAGTGCTCCTAATCTCAGATTGTTACCTGTATAAAAGACACCTGTCCACAAAAGCAATCAATCAATCAGATTCCAAACTCTCCACCATGGCCAAGAAAAAAGAGCTGTCCAAGGGTTACAGGGACAAGAATGTAGACCTACACATTGCAATAACCTACCATGGCAATAACCTACCATGGAATAAACCTACCATTAAAATGATAGACTGGTCATTTCTGTCAATTGGCAAACAAGCAGAGATCAAATACCTTTTTCCCTCACTGTATATAGGGAAAATCATGTGCATTTTCAGCTGTCTGGATGATATATTAGCTTTGAACATGTGTAAATGACTGAAGGCACTTTAAACAACAATAGCTATGTTAATCAGACGACGCCGACTGACTGTGGCTTTTAGCCAACTTTATAGTGTATTATATATTTTTTGTCACTAGTGTTTCTGTAGTATTATAGCTTGAGCTATTGGCTCTGAAGCCCTCTGGTCTTATATTCTACAGTCAACAAGAACTTTGGGAAATCCGATCGGCAATCAGTTACCACTCTTGGTCCTGGTTACTCCTCAGAGCAGTCCTGGTTACAGCCTTGACTCTTCACAAGTAGGCGGGAGGAAGGAGAGATGGGGTATTAGTCAGCCTCAGACGGCAGAAATGAACACCACTGACAAGCATTCATCTCGCAAATGTTCAATCTCTGGACAACAAAATTGACAAGCTCAGGATAAGGATCTGCTTTCAGAGGAATATTACGGGCTGTAATAAACCTTGCTGTACAAAATCTTGGTGAGATTATTGCTACATTTGGGAATATATACAGAAACTGTGTATCCTGTATCATAACCAGGGGCCTCATTTATCAGTATTGCATAGAAACCATCCTAAAAATGTAATTACAAATTCATTAAACAATCCTTCAACAGTTTTACACACACCGGCAGCAAATCCTCATTGATAAACACCCAATCTTCTCAGACCATGATTACCTACACCCCTAAAACCTCATAAATGGCCAAAATCATTCCCTTTAAGCCTGTGGGAAACACAACACTGTCTTGAAATACAAGAATGCAACCCAGAAACATTTTTTGTTTTGCTGTAGGGAATTTTTGTGTTCGCTGTGGTGTAACGTGTTGAATGCATGCCATATTTATGCCATAAAACATTTGTCTCGCTCCGTTGTTGCTCGCTTGAATAGCACTTAAACTACTAGAGAGGAGAATTGACGTTTCTTTAGCCTTCGGAAATATATAGTTATTTTAACGAGTATTCAACAATCACCAAAAGGCCTCCCATCCTCAACAGCTCCCTCATGTAGCCTATTCAAAAGCCATCCTTGTGTTTGGGCAGAGTCAAGCACTCAGCAGCATCTGTGAGCATATTACCCGTACGTGGCGCTTTTAATATTATCTGGGTGCCGTCAATTCCTCAGAATGTTCGAGAAAGACAAATGGCAAATAAGCGTAGAGTCCAACCTGATAAGTGACCGTGCTTGGAAAGTGTATGAAACTATATGTTTTCAGGGCATTCAACAGCCGACTCATCCTCTGTGAGATGCCAGCTAGACAAGGACCTATTGAAGTGCCTATTCCACTAAACCTGAGGGGGGCATTTATTATCTTGCCTCTCTAAAATGTTTAAAAGAAACAAAACCTCGAGAGAATGCCAGCCGAGAGAATGCTTTCTACAAATATCAACGCACTCTCTGAAATGCAGCCTTTGGTATTTCTCATACTGGAGAATCATGTTCCCATTCCATTTGCCAAATTCTCAGTTATTATAATTAGAAAATTGTTTTACAAGAGGCTATAATGTAACAAATACTTACTACTTTAAATTGATTGTTATCATAAAAAAATGTACTGACATAATAAAATGACATGAAATATGCATGAAGGGTAGAAAAACAATGAAATCAAAAGATTAATAAATGTTGAACGAAATTCATATGTTTTGAAAAAGTTTTTTCCATATCAACTGGTCGACGTTTCAGAAGCAGTTTCTTTTTACACCACCCGGGACTGTGTGTACACACGGTCACGGCGCTGCGTAAATTGACCAAGATTTTTAAGTAAACGTTCATATTGATAAATCCCACACTTGGAGAAGAAATGATAGCACACATGGTTTATGCACAGATTCGTACAAACCCACGCTTGATAAATGAGGCCCCAGGACTGTACTGAAAAAAGATTTCACAGCCAGACCATCAGACAACTAACTCCCCACCTGATTCAGCACTCGGAGCAACTTTTTAAACACTCGCGCACACACACTCACCAAGCACACAATGATACACTCTCTATTGACACAGTCTTTCTCACATACACACACTTCATGTGCACACATTATCCAATCTCCGCCGTGTCAGTGTATGATACAGTACACTGAAGACTTGTTAGACTGTAACACTGGCCACTGTCCATGTACGTACCTGCATATTTGTTTCGATTTGATTGCGGAAGGTTGAAGTAGACGATCGATGTATACAAACACATTATGCCTGTGTGTTTGTGCCTATGTATATATGGACTACGAGTGTGTGTGTGTGTGTGTGTGTGTGTGCATGTACGCATGTGTGTCTCACAGAGATGTAGCATCGCTGTCCAGTCAAGTCCTGACCGAATCTAGAAGGCCTGAGGGGTCGAGGCAGGCATACACTCAGGGACCCTGAGAAATTGTCAAAAATACCAGTCGACTCTTTAGTTGCAAGAGGATGAATTACCATCCAGCCAAATCTCAGGTTTGAAATCCTAACTAGGGTATGTCCAAGTCAGAGTAGGAAGAAAGAAAAACAGAGGGACAGAGAGGAGATGAGGTGATGGTTCAAGGAATCTAGCCAGTTAAAATCTAAAATAAAACATTGCATGGGGGCTCGCCCAGCTGACGGACAGAGTGGAATCTTAGTGTCCAAGTCTCAAGCTGGAACCGGAATTCTTCATCCCAGAGCCCATGAGAGTCAACCTTTGACCTGTGTTGGCAAGTGTCTGCCGGAGCGACATGCAGACACCTCACCGAGGACTACGGCGGCAGCTTGTCATCAACATCCTCCTCTCCATGAGTCAGATTTTCATTCAGGAGTCTTTAGTGTGCTGCTATTTTAATTGGCCCCCTAATACTTCATTTTTGGTTCCTACTCGTCATGAGATTCCAAACAAACTGACGTTAAGCCATTATAACATCAAATTAGCTGCGTGGAGTGTTCCCTCAAATGTGGGTTCTTGATGATAATTGGTGATTAATACCTCTGTGCCATTCCCTCAGCATGTTGAATGAGCTGAATGCAGCTAAATGCAAAACAACATGCAGACAAACACAGGGAGAGATGTGCGTGTGCACACACATTCACACACACACACACACACACACACACACACAGAGACAAACTCAGATACACCCTGATACCTAACATTATTAGAAACGATGCAATCGTGGCGTCTGAAGAGAGACAGATGAGTCCAGACAGATGAGTTCAGACAGATGAGTCCGTCTAATTGATCCAATCTAATTTGCCAGTACAGGAGCATGATACAGCACGGGGCATGTTAGCCCCCCGGTCCTGTCAGATATGACACCGCATCCAATGAGATTACAGACGGCACACTGTGCTATTGAACCCGTCTTCCTAACCTGACTTCCGCTACGCCTTGCGATCGATGGGGACATGGCCAATCTAGGGGGAGGGAGCTATATCTGGAGCTGTACCCACAGTCAACCCGGGCCATCTGATTGGAGGTGACATCTAATAGGGTGTGTGATGATTGGTCAGTTAATTCAGATGAGCGTGGGGCCTACGGTGCCAACAGAAAGAGGCCACAGAGCAGAGTGGAGGCGATGAGACTCCGCAGCTCTGCGGGAGAACTAATGGACAGGTCTTCCTGTTGCCATGCGCGGTCGAGGCGACGGAGTGAGGTATGCATTGATTCTCCTGCCTGCATGCCACCACTCAGGCTAAAAGAAAGCTTCTCTGCCCGGGGATTAAGCAGAGAAGCCTGTCCTGTCAGCTTCGCTAGGCGCACCCACCCGCGGGAGAGATGTTCAACTGGGCCAATTAAAAGGGGTTGGGATAAACCTGGCGAACCTGTCGACGGAGAGGACCAATAAGCTGGCAAAATGAGAAAAAAGAAAACATTCTTGGACGCACAGTCGTTCGGCTTCATTAGCATAGCGGGGTTTAGCTACCAAGGGAACACAGAGGAGAGGTGGTGGGGTAATTCACTGGAGTGTGTGTGTGTGTGTGTGTGTGTGTGTGTGTGTGTGTGTGTGTGTGTGTGTGTATTGTGTATATGTGTGCGCATGCATTTTTATGCACGTTGAGTGACTAGCAATTTAACTGAGGCATTTTTAAATGGTAGGTTGTGGTATGGGATATTAAAAACCGCTGGAGATTAATTACATCAGTAGAATATTATGTTATAGAGCATTTTACCACTAACCATTTGTAGAGACACACAGGGTGTGCATAGGTTTAGAATGCACCTTTAATTGGTTTATTTAAAAATGCAATCCAATTGCAGCAGGTAAACTGTTCATTTCATGCTCATACCTTCCAATTTTGGAGCAAACTGCAAAGGTCAAAAGGTTTCATCTCTCTAAAATGAATCTATGTAATATAAAGTCCAAACATTTTAGGTGTCTTCAGAACACCTTGGGAAACCTAATTATGGTGCAATATAAAGCATTGCATGCATATAGACTATTTATCCCGGGCAAAACTACACGCTGTAGCTCGTTATGGATGTATTTCAAATGGATTTCACAAGAAAAACTGCTTAAACAAATGCAAATTCAGCTACAATTCTGTTGTGTTCCAACTTCTGTATATATGTTGGCTACTGGCGTCGTTAGCTGTAGTTGGTCAGCAAACACATGGGATAGACTTAACGACTGGGTCCAGAAATATAGAACAGATCATACAAACAAGAGGGTCCTGTCTGTCGCAACAAAAACATGAAAAAACTAATAATGGCATTACTAAAGCAGACTTAGGCCATTGTAGTTCTGAAACAAACAATCAGCATTAAGGGGGAATACTTGTTCTATGTGGTGCAGTAACATGGCAATGTAACATGGCAATGTTTTACTACAATAAAATGTTGGAATTCGTTCAGTAAGCGCAGTAGCACAACCCAGACAGCATTGCCATGGAATAACTACTTATTTCCTGACAGGCTCTGTCTGTAATGTGTTTTGCTTACATTTACCAAGGCTATCTGCCATATAAAATTAATGATTAGACACTCTCCATTTATAATTTCATTTGCTGATACCCATATTATTTGGTAAAACTCCTATGTGTTACTGGGATTTCAAATAAAAATGAAGCACAACTAGTTCGGCCAGAAAACCCACGTGGGCATTGGCTCAGTGATGCATCACCTGACGTTGGGATCTCCTCCCACAGTATCAAGATTTCCGTATCTAATATGATGGTCTAGTTTACTCAGTCAGGGTACTCAATCTGCTGCTCTACTGGTTCTCTTAGCATCCGGTTGCTAAACTCACACACCACCCCAGGCACCAATCAAAATGTGCACACACACACACGCACACACACACACACACACACACACAGTAAGGAAAAGGGACTAGTGCATTTATTTCACACAGAAGGGGATGAATGAGACATAAAGTAAAGGATGTAAAGGATGTAAAGGAATACAAAGTAGACACTAGCTTAAACTGATTTGATGTATGACTGATGGGGAAAAATGCTAACACTTTGTATTGCATCGCACACTGCCTGGTAAAATATCAAAGCCGATGGAAGGACACGCAGTGACACAGAGAACCAAGGATGGGATATAAATAGAACAAAAACTGAATGAACCAAAAAGCCGCTCCTTAATGTGATGGCAAGCTTAAAAGCTTGGAGTCGTGACGCAGGTGACTAAAGGGCCAAACACTGATTACTACACCCCGCGGACCATGTCACAGACACGGTCATCGACTCAAATAGTCAGGGCCATGTCGCCATCTGGGTCACTGTGTCTCCGGCGTGACGCGTAAGCTACGTCCAATTTGATCAAGACGGATCAGTTTACATAAACTCCAGGTCGGAGCCGGTAGATGGGATGAGACGTCGGTGGGAGCAACAAACATAAGACAGAGATGTGAAAGGCTGGATTCTATCAGATCTGTGCCAGCTTGTTTTGATTTGAGATTCTGTCAGAACCGTAACAGTGCTTGTTCTGATGCTGCGTCAGCGCTAGAGCTAGCAGCAGTTACACCTATTGCCGTCGGCTGCACGGAACTCCAGATCAGCCGCGTTTACACATTTCAACAAATGAAAAGAAAGTTGTCACCTAAACTGATATGAAATGTCATTGTTCTTGGCAAATTTCTTTACGTTACAATTTCTGTACATCTACAATTTGTTGCTTTGATCTTAGAGGGCCGGTTTCAAAAACATAGATTAAGCCTAGTCTAGGACAAGAACATCTGTTTCAATAGGAAACTCAATTGAGCTTGTTTGTTTATTCCTAGATTAGGCACTGATTTATGTCTGTGAATCCAGCCCATAATGTTGGTCAGACGTGTGGGTTGAAGACAGTGATCATAAGAGCAGCTACACCTCAATATGACACTACAACACAATATAAGCAGCGGCTGTCGCCTATTGCCAGTGAATGCTTGATCTGATTGATTCCAATCCTGATCTGTGACCCTTAGTCTTTCTATAATAGAATACAGTAAAATCCTCTTTAATCCCTGCACTTCATCATATATTTTGCAACCAGTTTTTCATTATCTTCACTGTGTAATCCCTATGGCGAGGGCTTGTTGACGTTCAGTACAGTGAGGGGTTATTTGTTTTCTTTAATCCAAGGGGAGAGAGGTAGTCTTTGACATTTCCCCCAAAAAGTATCTTTCCTTCTGACAGTTGAAATACTTGCGAGAACAATGAGCACTGACTAAACAGCAAGACCATGACGAGCATCATCAGCTAAAGAAGAGCTTCCACTGATCACTGTTAAGCTCTGAAGTGATGCTGCAACCTTCCCCTGAATCAATCTGCTAGCACACTCAGCTCACTGTACTTGTTGTACTCGATTAGCTGCATTTCAAATTCTTACTTACTTTTGGGTAGGTCACTTGGTAGTACTTTCTTCAACCTATAGACAAACTTAATGGTTGCCCCATTTTGGCAAGCTCTAAGCTATCTAACTGTCTGGCTCAATGTGTTAGCTCTACAGTTCCGTGTGTAGCTATCACTTGCTTATGTAAAGATAACTTGTCCATATAGAATCTATACAGATTCTTGATATCCTACAAACTGGCTTTTGGACTGCCATCAATTGAAATGTATTTTAATGGTCTCAAGTTGGTAGAAAAACATAGCCGTTTACAGATATTTTTCATTTTGTCTGCCCTGGATTCAAACTAGCAACCTCTTGGTTTCTGGCCCAATGCACATATCCTACATGCAGGCTTTTGAATTGCCATCAATTTAAACCCCAATGCACATAACTGCTAATTAACAATGCATTTGTGGATTTTAAATGAGTCTCTTTGAAGTTGCTGGCCAGTGCACTTGCAGCCAAGTGTCATTCTCGTTGTTGAAACAGACATATTTTTGGTAAGTTGATGATGGAGTTGACCTTAAGAAGACCCCCAGGACCATTGAAAGCAAACTAGATTAATAACATCAAAGATCCCCCACCATATTTGAGGTACGTTTGGTAGGTCAGTTTCTGCTCATTCATTCTAATAACAATGCTAAAACCACCACTGGTATGCGTGGCCAAATAATTATATTTCCAAATCATTTAACTCAACTAACTGGAGTTTGGTACTTCGATAAAAATCGGCAGTATATTCAGTTGACATGAAAATAGTAATAATAGCTGTGGATATGGCACCGAAATAAACTCCCCATGCATGTTTCTGTACCCCGGTTGATTTTGTAGAGGTGAGTCCAGTGAAGCTGTTCTGGAGGCTGGAACCTTGGAGCATGTAGTGGTCTGCAGGGCCCAGCAGAGCAGTAGCCGGGTGTGACATCAGTGAGAAACACTGGCGGCCTGCTGAACCTACGCAAACATGATGTGACGTGCCGTGACGCTGATCACCTCTTACTTCACATGCATTATTCTGAACAACTGTCCATCTTACACAATTTCAGATTTCTCTATATTACCTGTTGCCCATGTTGTCAATGTATCAATTATGAAGACTTATAATTATTAAGATGATGTTTTAATAACTCCCATTAAAAAATAAAAATGGAATGCACAGACAAAACTGAACGAATCGCACGCCTGTAGCGGAATGACCAAATGTACCGTAATAAGAAAAAATATAATGATGAAAAAGTAGATATTCTTCTATGATTAAGTGTTATTAGTTAATTAAAGTTTCAGTCAAAGACATACTTTAGGCAGGAAATTGCCACGTTTGAATTCCACAGATATTCCTTTTGGAATGTACGCTAGATCACCTCATGACACTAGTGAAGCAGGTCGCTACTCGATTCAACAGATGGTCCGTGGGCTGTAGGACATGAGAAGATAAGACACTCCGAACTATGAAATCGGGTTTCATGAATTAATTGCTGTATAGACTTTCGAGACCACACAAATCTAGCTTCCTATTACCCAGGGCTGAGCAAAGGAAGCGAAGTGTGTGTTGTAAAAGGTCGGTCTCTAAGAAAACAAATACTATTCCTTCTGAAAATGCAGCAGTTAAACTAATGAGAGCTATTCATGTCTGTGGCATCTCACAACCGCTGGCAGTTCATAGCGGGAAAGGCAGCGCAATTTAATCGCAATGTATTTGTGAAAGATATGGGCATCCCACCAGCAGACGCAAGTCAGAGCATGAAAAAGATGCATCACGGATGATAATTAGGAGTTCTGCATTTCGCTGGAGAGAAAGATGGAAACCTTCCTGGTTAAAAATCAGTTCTGTGAGATTGACAGGAGGGTTCTGTTCTCAAGGGGGGAGAGAGGTGGCAGATTAGGGGGCCGAGGGAAATGATTTGTCAACTGAATTTCCAACGCTATGGAGATTATTTAGATATGATGACCCTGTCATATTCCCTGTAACAACGAGTGAGCTGGGATAAGGTAGGAGCAATCAGGTAGGGTTGACCCTTCACTCTACTTGCGGGTGTAACATGACAGTCAGATTAGCTGCTTCATTCACCTAACCCTTCATTTAACCCTGACGAATAAGTCCTCCCAACTCATTTACCCCTCCCGACTGGTACTTTTACCTCTAAACGCCCCCACCAACCCCCCACAAGACCTGACGTTAAGCACTCTGGGACATAATTACAGAGCAGTAGAGAACTGTGTGATCTCTTTAGATGGGTGGATGGTGGATAGAAAGGCAATAACGCTACGCTGCTTGTCGGTTCAACGCCTTGAAAAAATAACATTCTCTGGATGACTGGAAGGGGAGGACTACAAATGAAGGGGCTTCAAGGTCGACTTGATACTGGGCTACAGTAAAGCTTCATTCACCGTGGCACCATCTATACAGACTGACCCTCTCTAAAGCAGAGGTTTCAAACACATGTTTCCCTCAGGGACATATTCAGCTTACATCCAGGTTCAGGATGCAGCACCGAATATTACTCAACGTCAAAATTAGCAAAAGGAAAATAGTCCACTATCCATCGTTTTTGGATTTGACAATGCTTCCTATCTTACTCATAAACGGATACATACAACCCTGCTTGGAAGTATGTAAACCCCTGGTGCAATTATATATTTTATAATGTTCATCGTGAAATCTTTATTTAATCTAATGGAGAGACAAGGAACCTGGTCAGTTTGGTGTATAATTTGGTTGTGGCCAACCATCCGTCAGGACAGGTTTTGTTTACAGGCTCACCTGAACCAAATTCTACCCAAATATCAGCCTAAATATCAAAGGACAATACCTTGAAAACCCTTGATCAACAACACAATGTAGAGCTATGGATTCAGAGACCAGCAACCTTAAATTTAGATTTACACGGGTTACAGTTAGATACTGGCAGTTATTGTGGTACGTTAGAGGCTGACATTTAAGGGCTGGTGTTATTGACTGACTTGGGAAAAGACAGATCCTGTACCTGTTTAATTCCATGTCAAAACCTGTCCATAGTTAACAATAAAACGCAGTGTGTCTTCTACTTAATGCACTGCTTTTTAAATCACACATTATAAAATTGCAATTAGGGCTAAATTATGCAGTCAATCACAACTAATTATTTTAGTAGTTTGAGAGCACTAACAACATAATATGAAGAGAGAAAAAGAAAGAGAAATTTGCAAATATATTCAGTTGGTCTGATTTAAACTTTCCCTGGGACGTATTTTTGACAACCCGACTCAAAAGACTTTAGAATCTCTTTGTCACAATGTAATCATTGAAATCCTTATTCTGCAAAGGAAAGGATCGGGGGTATCCAACTGACACAACACATCCAAAATGTTTCTACTGTGTTCACACCTCAGTGGACGTGGAATAAAAAGGACTCTTCAATAATAAATACTCTCCACTTCATCATTGGGGGGTATCGATCGCCAAACACACGCACACTTGCGCCCACACAATCACACACCATAACCTACACTTAAAACAATTGAAGTGCTTCTGCTCTAAACAATTAACGCCTCTGGTTTAAATGGTCCCTAGACATGCTGTAAGAAAAAGGTCAAGGGTTCAACTTGTGTTTCCCCATTTGCATTCTGGGACAACTCTTAGCCAAGCTGGTGACCTGGAGTTCTTTAATTGCATCTCATGGGTGGACTGGGTGAACAGACTACATAGGGGGAGGAAATGAGAGAAAGAAAAACTAGTTTGAGAAAGGACACTACAGCAGAAAGAAAAAGGGAAGACAAAATTGCAAAACATCCCACAGAGGGGAGCGAGGTGAGCATTGAGCTCTCTGTCTCTTTTTGTGTTGGGGAGAGAACTGCCAAAAAACTGCCTGTTTTTTGCCTGATAATACCTTATCCTATTACTGGGCATGAGACATTCATTGTTACAGAACAAAAAGACTCTAGGAGGACAATATTGTTCTTCGCAGGGAAAGTCATGTTGTGACTGCTAATGTTTATTTCTCCGGTAGGTCTGTGATCATATTGTCCTCCTCAGCATCTTATGATGTTGTGTCTGCTCTGCATAATAAAGCGTGTTCGTAAATTAGTGACCCACGTATACGTATTCGGACCCATGCTAATGACATCACCAACAGTGGATGAACACACTATCAAGTCCTCGCATCCAATAAAATGAAGTGGTGCTTTAAGCATTTTATGAATTCCATAGCTGACATTGCAATTCCAACATCAAATCCTTTCTGGGATACAATTTTGTGTTTTAATGTAAAAGTGATCAGATTAAAAACATTGCTTAGAATCGAAGAAAAACGTCTCGACCAACACTGTAGTTAGTCAGGACGATCTGAGTTGTACAGTTTATGGAGGAAAAACCTGAGAACTAGCTATTAGAGCGTGAGAGGTTTGAACGGAGTTCTTATCCGCGTATTGAGTCATGCATCGTCAATGGCCGGCGTTTATTTAAAACAGCATGATCATATTCTTCTCACTTGCAGAGGGCTACATTAACATCACAGTGTGTTAATGTCCTCAAAGTTAGCGGAAATAATTATTTTAATCACAGAGAAATGCTTTGGCCAGTTTGCGTGTAAGACAATGACAAGTTACTCTGCACTGTAGGGCAGTTGTGTGACAAACAATGACAAAACTGTTTGGCATTTTCATCACCAGGTAGTCTCAGTGAGCAAAAAGGCAGAGTAAGAGGAGTTTAGAGTTTATGTAGTACTCTCAGCCTTAAGGGGCAGCCTGTTCGCTAGGAGTTTAAGAGAGCTCTCAGCAGACTTTTACTGGAGCTTGCTTAATCCTATTCTTTACAGCAGCATTAGATCTTGAAAGTGTTTAGGGAGCCAGCCCATGTTTTATTTCTCACATTTGTTGTCGATCCTGTCTTTTGTGAGGATGGGGAAATGAAAGGAAACTGTCTTCTGAGTTTCTCAGGTCACATAAGGGAAAAACTGAGTTGACAAGAAAAGTCTGCTCCTAGCCACAGCTTCGTGGTTCAAGAGAAATGAGAACGCCCTCATTTCTGCCCAAAAGTCAGAGGTCTTGCTTGTCGTTCACAGTGGAGTGGTACTGAATCTGTACTTTCTCTTTTAAATGACTGTTTGTAGGACTGTTTGAGTGATTTGGCCAATACATGGTAAGGTATTGAGAGTTCAGAGAGCGAGGGAGAAAAGCAAGTACAAAAAAGTAGCAGACTACATACACTTAAAAAAATGCAAACACTTTTTGTCTAAGGAAATCATTGCCTGGTTCAGTTTGAATGCTAAGGGCTGCATTCAGTAAACTAAAAATGGAAATGATAATTTGGCGAATGGATGTGTAAAACGTCACAGAAACAGGTCTAAAGAATTTGAAAAAGTCAGCTTCATTATATTGTAGCCTATTTGAATATACAGTACCAGTCAAGTGAATGGATGTGTCCAGACTTGGTTGTACTGCAAGTCTTTAGAAGGTTTTTGGTCATGTGTGTTTTCTTAGATTTACTAGCATTTGTTATGTGCTGCTCTTTGTTGCATTTCTACCCATGGTAATCTTTGTTTCACTGTCATTAGACACGCATGTCTGCTGCCTAGGGTGGTCTTGCAGTCTATCCCCATATACTGCTTGGTTTCAATCCGTCCCACAGCTCTTTCAGAAGAAAACAAAAATATTCCTCCTTATTTCTAAATAAAGAAATTACATCATAAAAATGTAACTGAAAAAATTAAGCATAAAAATTATCCAAAAAAATATTCCAAAAACAAATGCTTGTGTGTTATTCAGAGTATATCCAGCACATCCTGTTTTACTGTTCCCCCTCCTGATCCAGCACACCCTGTTTGACTGTTTCCCCTCCTGATCCAGCACATCCTGTTTTACTGTTCCCCCTCCTGATCCAGCACATCCTGTTTTACTGTTCCCCCTCCTGATCCAGCACATCCTGTTGTACTGTTCCCCTTCCTGATCCAGCACATCCTGTTTAACTGTTCCCCCTTCTGATCCAGCACATCCTGTTGTACTGTTCCCCTTCCTGATCCAGCACATCCTGTTT